>LD364708.1:12019-26659 GCA_001465055.1 Ptychodera flava | reverse complement strand
ATCCAAATATGCCAAAGTAGAAGCGGCGATTCCGATGAACAATTTATTTTTTCTTCCTGGCCTTACCAAAATTTTTTACCAAGGCAACATAAAACAAAAATTAACATGGAGTTCATGCTGTGATAAATACACTTAGGAGAGCATTTGCATAGTAACTGGGATTACTTTTAATGGAATTTGGAAAAAAATTGAAATTTTAAAATGCAAATAGGTTACTATGGAAACAGGGCAGTAAAAATGGATATCATATTTTGTCTTTCTAACCCAAAATAACCCTTTGGTTAATATTTCTGTTGATTACTGGATTTTTACACTGGATATTTGGTCTTCTAACCCAAAATATCCCTTTGATATTACACATTCTATTGATTCCTGGATTTTAGATGGAATCTTTAAAAAAATGGTAATTTTTACTCCTGAATGGTTGCCATGGAAACATCTCACATTACAATGAGTGTGATATTTTTTGGTATGCTAACCAGACATACCCTTATGATCAAATTTTTACATCAATCAATCCTTCTTTAATAGGAATTAGGGAAAAAGTAACATTTTCAATCCCAAAATAGTTACCATGGCAACTCGAAACATTAAAATAAGTCTGGTTTTTGTGTTCTCTGACCCGAACTCCCCCACTAGATAATTTTCATATAAATCAAAGTAACTTTTCATGGAATATTAGAAAAACTGAAATTTTCAACCCCTAAAATGGTTACCATGGAAACATGGGGCAGTGAAATCGATATCATATTTGGTCTTTTCGACCCAAAATACCCTTATGGTGAAAATTTCACGGAAATTGAACCTATTATTATTCGCGTTATTATTTCTATATTATACTTATATTAATTATTATTAATATTACAAGTTTAGGGGCTATAAGTATTATATAGAAATCTAATAACAATTCATTGAAGCTGTGGGAATTCTGAAAAAAGGTGTTGTTTATTTTAATTTTGTCAATAGTGGTGACTTCTAATTGTTGTACGTATATTCTCTCCGCCCAGTTAGATAGGTGTTTCTTTTGACATCACTACCCTTATGAATATTCATATACTTGCAAAAACAAACAGTCGTTGTGTCTGGCAGCGTGTGCTTACAGCTGCTGAGCTGCACGGCGTAGTCTTCAATTGCAGGCCCATCGTGGCAGTCATGGGCGCTCACAAACAAGGCACAGCGACTGTGGAGAGTCTATGCCAGTGGAATGTTAAACGTATCTTCAGCGTGGCATTTGTAGTTGTGGCTAAAACCATAAATCCTCTCCCTGTGCTAACGTTGTTGGGTTTTATTTTGTTCATGAGCATTTACTGTAAGCAATCGAGGAAGTTTTGGGATGGAAATAGAGCAAAAGCACGAGTTTTTCCACGAAATCTGTGCTGCAAATATAACTTCGCGCATGCGCACTCGTTTGCCAGTGTAGTCTTCCAATATGAGCATGCGCAATTGAGTCTACTTGCGCGTGAATGTGTCGTCTGTACACCTCGTCTCGTGCTATAATCATGTCGTTGAGCTTTGCATGTTGACAGAAACTGGAATTACTGCAGAGGACATCACATGTGAGTCTCTAAGGTAACAAGTAGGACGTTTAGGAAATCCTTTCAGAAAGTTCACACCTCCTGTGGCCATTTTGTGGAGTAATAAGCTTATACGTACCTGGAGCGTATACAGTATTTATACTGTACATATTGCCGGATTGTATGCAATGGAATTTTGCATTTCACGTCGTTCAACCGTCCAGATGGAAATGCCGCCCTTCTCCAAACTATGAAAAATTAGGGTACCAGACTTTGGAATGCTAACTCTTGTATAACTATAATGTAATTTAATGAGAAGACATTTGTATTCGAGCACGGCAGCAGTTTTTTATTTGAGACCTCTCATCATGTCAGATTCACTGAAAGAGTAAGTATTCAACAACTTTTTCCTATGTCCATGTAGCACTTGTGCAAAAATAAGCGAATCCACAGGCCTTTGGCGAATCAATAAATGCGTTTTTCACCAGGCTGAACGGTTGAAAGATGCGTCCGTCACTTTGAGACGAGCTAGATAAATGCAGTCAAATCCAGTTGGGCATAGAAATTTGCCATAGTATGACTTTGTTCTGAAGACGACCGGCCGTGCTGTGGAACTTTGCAACAAAGTTTCAATATCTTAACTGACGTACTTGAATGACAGGAACAGGAAACGATGGCCAATAAAAACGCATTCTCGTTGCAATATGATAAGGTTGTATCAATCACGATGACATGGAAATTATGCCTCCTCCCAACAGAAGGGCCATGGTCTATTTTTAGCCCTGCTACAGTATGTCTTAGTGCTGATGAAAAGGCCATATTGTTTTCATGTTGTCATGCCGACTTTTAAAATTTGCATACAACTCTGAGAGTGAAACGTGTTCATAGGTCACAAAACTCCCACTGTCGTCCATTATACCTGTTTCCTTGGGTATAAAGGTGTGCAAGTATACACATCAAAAGACAAGAAAATTCACTTCATGGGCAGAATTTTGTAAAATAGCTCTCTCTTGTCTGGTTAACGAAAAAAGATACTCCTGATCTAAAATATGCATGGACCACCTGCCACTGGGCTACCAACTTCAGAAAATGGTAGCCCAAGTGGACTACGAGGGAAAATAAGTTAATTTTGAGCCCTGAGCAGTATTAAACATGAAACATTTAACTTGTAATATTTCCCCCTTGTCTTGGCCTGCTGGGTTTTAAAAAAATGTTTAAATGTATACAGGGACCATATTCAAATTTAGCCATTTCTACCTTGGAAAGGGGAGATCTAGCAAATCATAGAGTTTATGGGGTTACGCCAGGTCACACAAAAAGTAATGTACCATTACATGGCCATAATTTTACTTAAGTTAAACAATCAGAAATAATTTGTCTTCATTATTCTTCCTGGATTGAGGAAAGAAATCAAAATAATCATAATAAAATGAACATTAATATTTCACTAAATATAAATCCATAAAATAGATAAGTACCAGTGAATTATGTTTTAAATAAAACAAAAAAAACTGTGCACCACTGTTCCTGCTTGTGATAAATAATTATTTGGTGATAAGGGGAGTTGGGTCGGATACTAGTAGAATTAATTTTAGCACATAAAATTAATTTGAAGGCATAAACTTAATTCGAGGAATGCATAATAAGTTAGTACTATACTATATAACACCTATTTGGAATGACTGCATGAAAAAAAATTAAAAATGCTTGGAAAATTGTTTCTGTTCTATATAAACTTAATTCAACACACTAAAATCAATGGTAAACAATTTTGACCAGAATGGCCCCAATATACATTATCTTTATTATTCTTCCAAGAATGAAAACAAAGAAATTACAATTATCATAGAACAAATGTTAAAAGTTGTTACTTAGAAATCCATAAAATAAATAAAAAACAGTAAATAATGTTTAACATAGATCCTCTCAAGAGTCTATGGTTTTAAATAAAAAAAAAACTATGGTTACCAAAATGTTTACCATGGCAACATAAAACAAAAATGAACAGGGAGTTCATGCTGTGAAAAATGCACTTAGGAGAACATTTGCACAGTAACTGGGATTACTTTTAATTGACTTTGAAAAAAAATTGAAATTTTGAAATGCAAATAGGTTACTATGGAAACACAGCAGTAAAAATGGATATCATATTTAGTCTGTCTACCCCAAAATATCCCTCTGGTATAATATTTCTGTTGATTACTGGATCTTTACACTGGATTTTTGGTCTTTCTAACCCAAAGTATCCCTTTGATATAACACATTCTGTTGATTACTGGATTTTAGGTGGAATCTTTGAAAAGCAGGTAATTTTTACTCCTGAATGGTTGCCATGGAAACATCTCACATTAAAATGAGTGTGATTTTTTGGTGTGCTAACCAGAAAAATCCTTATTATCTATTTTTTACATCAATCAATAGTTCTTTAATAGGAATAAGGGAAAAAATTACATTTTCAAACCCAAAATAACTACCTTGGCAACTCAAAACATTAAAATAAGTCTGTTTTTGAGTTTTCTGACCCGTGCGCCCCCACCAGATAATTGTCATATCAATCAAAGTAACTTTTAATGGGATATAAGAAAACCTGAAATTTTCAACCCCTAAAATGGTTACCATGGAAACATGGGGCAGTGAAATCGATATCATATTTGGTCTTTTCGACCAAAAATACCTTTACGGTGAAATTTTCACGGAAATTGAACCTATTATTATTCGCGTTACTATTTCTATATAATACTTATGTTATATTAATTATACAATTTGTACACTAACGTAAAAAACACAAACAAAAAATATCACGATAGGAGAGCCATTGCTGTAAACTTTGAGTTAAAGACGGTCAAAAAACGTTATAATTCTACAAAATCTCACTATGTTACGACTAAAGTTCATCTAACAAAAACCCTCCTCCCATTCACTGTAATCACGAGGAGAAGGCGCTTAAGTGTACTTAAACAAGCTGAAATTTCTGAAGGGGTTATAGCACGATTCCCAAAGAAGAACGATCAATAAATGTCCTGAGGACATGATAACATGACAGTGATATATGATGCGTTGAGACAAAACAGCGGTGTAATAGCCACTACTTGTGTTGTCAAAGCTCAGTGAGGGAAAGCGGTAGATACAGTGGCAACTTTGCTTGGAGGACCTTACGACTACAGGGATACCCAAGACAGTGTTGCTTTTGAATGAAAACGACAGCTTTGACACCATGCAGGATAGCTTGGGTAGGGAAACGATATTTGCCGGAATGGAATCCGTAAGTTTGGTCATCTAAAACGATAGCTTTGAACATATTTTGATGTTAATGACGCAAAACAAGATGGCTGCCAGCAAAAGCAGTGAAAGCGGCGGTAAGTATTTTACCCGTTTACTCAAGAAAATCACTAAATCTGTTGTGTAAGATGCCGCGTTTAGTGAGGTTCAGGTTCGATTACTCTCCTGTAAAGTTTCTGCGCCAAATTTACAAAACTTGCAGAGAAATCACCGTTCCCGTTTTCGAACTGAACAGGCTATCAGGAAGTCCTATTCTAATACATGCACAGGGATTAGAATGTATATGACAGTGTAAAGACGTAGTCGTTATTGTTGGCTGTGCCTGTTTTCTAGAGTTAAGACTTATCAAGATTTCAAAGTTAGCTTCAGATAAGATGAATAATTATCTTCTCTACCTTTCGTGTATGCATGAGCAGTTTTTCATACATTTTCACATACACAATCCATGCACATGTATTAGAATAGGACGTCCTAAAAGCCTAGTTGTTCAGTTCGAAAACAGGAATGGTGATTTCTCTGCAAGTTTTATAAAATTGACACAGAGACTTTACAGAAGTGTAATCGAACCTGAACCTCACTTAACGCAGCATCTTACATAACACAACTTGGTGATTTCTTGTCGAAAATGGGTAACATATTTACCGCCGCTACCACTGATTTTGCTGTCAGCTATTTTGTTTATGCCCTCAACATCAAAATATGTTCAAAGCTACCAAACTAACGGATTCCATTCCAGCAACTATCATTTCTCTACCCAAGCTATCCTGCACGGTGTCAAGGCTGTCGTTTTCATTCAAAAGCTACACTTTCTTAGGTACCCCTGCCTGGCAGAATAGGATTAGCCCGAAGGCTGACCTCTTGACCTCTACCATAGGCGGTACTTTAAGGCATAACAGGAAAGAGATGAATGACGCGTTGAGACAAAACAGTGGTATTATAGCTATCGTTTGTGTTTTTGAAGGTCAGTGAGGGAGAGCGGTAGATATGGCTGTTTTGCTTGGAGGCTACCTTCTTAGACAAAAGAGTTTCAGCCTGAGGGATGACTTCTTGATGACTACCACAAATGGCACCGTATGAGCGTTTGTAGTCAGATAATATTAATTATCAAATGAACTGGCCCGTATCGCCACCTGCGTGACGTAGACCAGCACAGATAAGAAATCCATATTACCGCTGGTGTACGTAATCAACCGGAACTTTTCCTGCATGGTACCGTTCATACATGCATGTCGCGACACAGACCCATTTGTCCTGATCGATGCTATGTTAGCTCTCTTGACATTTTTACAACAAGGTGAACCGATAAATCCAGACATGGAAACATTGAAGGCATATTTGTATAACGAAATTTCGAGTCGCTAAAGCTATAGCTTTTCCCGACAATGGTAACGTCGCGGCTCCAGTCGAGTCGTGTAGGCTCTATGTGGACGTCGTATCCCGGTTAGCGATAAACCCAAAACCTACACCTCAACGTAAGTTCAACTGAATAAATGAGTACGGTATAATCTTCGGGAAAGCGACATAGGAGGCACAAGCATAAATTCATTCGACTAACAAGAATAAATTCCTTCATCACACAAAATTTTCCCTAAATTCTCTCTCGGAATCAAACCTGTAGCGTAAGGCTGTAGCGAAGACATAAGCTGTCGGGCTATAGTCTTAACTGTGCAGTGCGGTGCTGTGGAATCCGATGTATTTCGAAAGTTGACTCATGCACTCACAACAGAGTTTCCGTCAAGTAACAAAATTGGGATGTACCTACGGGCGAGATATATATCACTGCGAAAATCAAAGTCCGTAAGACAAAAACATTGACGACTGTGATCAGGATTGACGAGTTGACACCGGCACAGACCGGTGACAGTAGCGTTGTGGGCACAAACATGCATGCAATGAGGTACTAAGCTTATGTGTGTCATCTAACGGAATCTTTCGCGCTCGTCAAGGCAGGGCTCGAAATTAGCGGTAGTCCCGCGTCTACAGACTACCAACTTTTCCCTTGGGCTACCAAAGTCCATGAAATGGTAGCCCACACGGACTACCAAAGCCTGGGACATGAAATACTTGGCGTGCGGTGTCCGTCACTTTTGGACGATCTACATGCTGTCAACATGTAGTTTCATTTGTTTGAAGCAATTATCCTTTCATTTGTAAAGAGTTTTTTTCTGGTGACTATTACAATTTTCACTGCTATGTTGTTGTTTTCGCAAGATGGAGAGCGTTTGATACTAGAATGTTAAGGTGCTTTTCCGTGTGCACTCTTTGCATGCCAGTTCACACTATGCTGTTGATCAGCAGCATACAAGACGTACTTGTGTCAAGTTTTGGGGTTTTGATGCTGAAATTTCACAAAACTTTCACTTCTATATCAAGAGATTGTGTAATCAGTTTGATTTGAAATAGTAATATAAAACACTGTGCTTGGAAATCGTGGATGAGTTTCGCTGTCTTTTATCTATGGTTGTCGATCAGTATCAATGTATTACGTTCTGTACAGAGAGACTCGGGTGTAACAAGGCATGCCAGTTCATAAAGATCATGAGAATATTTTTTTTCTGTTTTTCTTTACTATTTCTTTGGATGTATCAGCCGATTTAGAAAGTGATGGAAAGCCTTACAAATGTACAAAAATAAGCATAAATTAAGCGTTCGTGATACATAACATGGGTTTCTCGAGTAGAAGCCCCTAGTTTTACTGCTGTTTTGTGTTGCTGAACCGGGGCTTATACTCGGACGAGTACAGTATCCCTAAACCAAAATATTCATGGACTACCAACCATTGTCACTGGGCTACCAACTTCAGAAAATGGTAGCCCAAGTGGAGTACCAAGGTAAAAAGTTAATTTCGAGCCCTTGTCAAGGTCATAAATTTGTTTGATATTTTCAAAAGCCACGGCATCTCTTAGAATGAGAATGACCGTTTCGATCGTGTCGTTGCATTTACTTCATAAATCTATTTACAAATCTTCTAAATAACTCTGAATACTAAGACTATCCGTCGCTAGCACGGTGAAAGCTATGTACGCCGATGGCCGACTTATCTTGGCATATCGGTACAGCGGGGGACAATGATTGACACCTTCACGTGACCGAATCATTATGACTGATTGGTGGAGATATCATTCGATGTATCAAAATTTCAGCTTGATGGGATCTATGAATGAAAGTATCTCCTTGGTGACGGGCTGCTTTACTCATTAAATGAAAGTAATCCGCGTAAGTAAAACACAAATAGCAGGGAAATTAATGCAATATGTTACTATAATTTTGATTCATCTACGTCAAAAGTAAAATAAGAAGACTGTTCATGTGATGATTATATAATCCCATGGAATTTTTCTCTGTTTGACGTCATCGTATACGTACTTTGCAACGACATATATACCATTTTAATGCAGCATCTTTCCAATTAACATGAACACCACATCTCGCTACTTACAAATCAGACGAGCCTAAGGACTCTGAGCGAATATATTTATGGTTGACTGAATCGTTAAACGTATCATAATGTAGACTTTCTTACTCTTGAGATCAATAAACTTGGAAAGACCGAAAAAAATCGACAGAACTTTGATAATTTGCACCAAAATGTGTCCAGAGACACTATATTATAAGATTGCCCCCTGTATGTTATACTTTAAATCGGAAGAATCAAAAATAGTAAATTGCTTATTGTTAAATGACTAAGTCCAGTGAACTAACATATTTGCAGTTCATAATCATTTTGTCATTTGTTGAAGACCGGTACACTGTTTTTCTTTCATTAAAAATCGAAACTCTTCATGCATGGCTTTGAATCGATTTAAATTCTTATTGAAAATTTGCTTTCAAAGGATCTGGTGTTTTGTCATCGTTTCCTCGACGCCGATATAATGGTGCATGTAGTGTGTGCTTCGAAACCATTTAAAAAAATTACTCAACTTTCTTGTAGGAAACCTTTAAAAATTTTCGTACCGACGCAAGAATAAAATTAAGAATGCAGGTTAATTCTATGGTGAAAATACATTCTTTTATTTTCACGAAAGTTAGATAGTGAAAACTTAATTTATTTCAATAGCCGAAACATGAGGCCCCGCTGGCGGAACCGGGTAGATCAGAAAATTTTGGAAAATAGTAGAGTTTGTTTAGCTGTCCCAAAGGCGCAACCTACCTTCAATTGAGTGTGTGATGGAAAAGCCACTACATAAAAGTTCTCTTTAAGGGGCATGTTTTCTTTGGTAATGCAGGGCGTGGTTAAAACCGATAGGTTTATGTCCTTTTGAATAGTATTCTTACAGCCGATTACTATGAATTCACAGGGTCTTGCCCTGTGAACTGTGAACTGGAACTTGAAAACATGCAACCAATGGAAAAGATCAAATAAAAGTTCAATAAACTTTGAACACAAAGTACCACGGCGTAACGCTAGCTTAACTTGGAATAAACGAACATGAGGCATTACTCTGTGGCATGACCTCATTTCTCTAAACGTTAACCAGTATCAGGGGTAGGAATTAAATAGGGGTGGGGAATAGAAACCACCCTGTTGACCACTGAAAACCAACCGTGGACCGGAAAAATCCCGCGGTTGACAACTAGATCCCACAGCGGACCATGTAGAACCACACGGTAGGCCACTAAAATAGTGCTCATTGGCCACATGAGGACGTGTTTTCAAGATGGCGACGTCTGATGATGACAGCAACTCCGCGCCCGGTAAGTGATTTTTCACCGATAAACTACTTATCAGATGAAAGTCTATACTTCAAATATGCCCCATCCAATGACAAAATGTCTCGAGAATACTCAGATCAAGTTTCGTTGGCCGAAAGCGTTCTAATCAGAAGAAAATCGAATTCTTGTGTAGAAATAGACACACAGTTTCCTCGCGCCCATAGCAGTAGCCTATGTAATGGCATATGTGTATGAGTACGAGTGTGTCGAAATCATACCCTGTCATTTTGCTGCAGTTCCGTAGCCCACAACTTTCCTCGATGAGTGTGTGGACAAAGGTGGGTCAACTTTTCCGTCCACACGTCGCAAATCGTGTAAAGTTGTTTGCCACGGAACTGCAGCAAAATAACGAGGTATGATTTCACACACTCGTACTCATACATATATGGCATTACATAGGCTACTGCTGTGGGCGCGAGGAAACCGTGTCTATTTATACACAAGAATTCGATTTTCTTCTGATTAGAACGGAATCGGCCAACGAAACTTGATCTGAGTATTCTCGAGGCATTTTGTCATTGGATGGGGCATATTTGAAGTATAGTCTTTCATCTGATAAGTAGTTTATCGGTGAAAAATCACTTACCGGGCGTGGAGTTGCTGTCATCATCAGACGTCGCCATCTTGAAAACACGTCCTCATGTGGCCAATGAGCACTATTTTAGTGGTCTACCGTGTAGTTCTACATGGTCCGCTGTGGGATTTAGTTGTCAACCGCGGGATTTTTCCGGTCCACGGTTGGTTTTCAGTGGTCAACAGGGTGGTTTCTATTCCCCACCCCTATTTCATTCCTACCCCTGAGTATCTTGTCATTATTTTGTGTGTATTTTGACGGGAAAACTGGTCTTTATTTTCACCAGACACCTAAGGTTCCTGCTGATGAAGGGTGATCGGATAAAGTCACGGCAGAACTATGTCGTATGGATTTTTTCTTCTCTTTTCATACTCGTAAGATAACAGTTTGTTTCCTGCATTATCTTAGAGAGATTGAAATTGTATGACTTGTTGTATTTGTTTTCTACAACGCTTAGCGTGAGCTAACTTTAATTTCATTTTGCAACGCTGAATCAAAGTGGAGCTGCACGTTGCGACTTCGGGATTTTTAAAGAAATATTTTTTTATCTAAGATAAGAGGGGCATAAATAAACACTACTTTATCCCTCAAATTACAACTGCTTGACAGGCTAAAAGGTGTACCCAATCAATATTGTAATCGTAAGTGAAGAAATTTATTAAAATTGAATGAATGTTTTCAAAAACGTGATTTCGAGCAAAAAAAGCTATTGGGTGTACCGCACCTTTAACAAAAACCTTAAAGTGAGTAGCTTCCGTTGCATTATAAATTGAGTACGTTGAGAAAAATTATACTTTCACAGAATATCTAATAACAACGCTTAAACAGTGGTGGGAGTTAATTCTTGAAACCATCTAGCTCATGCAAAACAGACATTTTTAATCACACTTACTTGTAATACTTATTAAAATATCTGTATCTTTTATGTAAGTACAGTCTTTGTCCGGCGAAACGATTTTGCATTAACTAGGTCGGTTTTTTTGAATTTATACATAGCCATTTACAAACCTGGCGTAAGCGTTTGTTTGATATACAGTTTCTTCTCTTTCCTAAGTGGCTGCCCAGCCCCTTCTCGTGATCATTTTGGCGTATCTTATTTCAAGAATGATCGACCCTGTATTTTCCGGGTATGAATTCAAGGAATTTTGATACTTTAGTTTCTTTGAAACATCTTTCTGTAGAGCTGGTCCCTATCTTATAGTTTTGGAGAGTAACCAGTAAGAGCAGTTAAACCTATAATCAAAAATCTAGAACCAAACACAAGTCTCTGGAGTACACCATTCGATATCCTGCACTTGAATGCCTGGTGTAAAGTAATGGTGTTGTTGTTGTTGTTGTTTCATTTCGTGATTAAATTTGCTGATCACCTGATATTTTTCTATCAAACAGATCCAAATGTTTTACTCATATACCGTAACGTTTAATATTATTAGCTCTGATCAGTGAACACAATTTTGGTCTATGCTTATCGTCATTACAAGTCATAATAATTTCTTAGACAAGTCTATGGGGTACATGATCGTTTATTACTTCTTACGTCAATTATATATTGCGACGAGAGTAGTCTAAGATTTCACTATCACACGTAGTAATCACTCTTGAGCTCCCGCTGCATGTTTTATTGCCGCCTTTGAAAAAGTAATCTTTTATAAATGATATCATATCTCATCAAATACTGCAGATCACTTCTGGAGAAAAACTGTCGAACAAGTGAAATGTTCCTCACAACAAAACAGAATACACCGCTTAATTCAAGTCTGAAATATGAAGCCGAAAGGACCTCTAAACTTCAAGTGACTGAAACGGTGCACAAACGGTTTCCAAAGGTACGTTCGAGACTGTTGTTGCAAAAATATAATCTAAATCTGTGTTTCCTGCTGCAAAGCTTGTAGGGACTGTATCACCCCTACTTGTAACACTCAGCCCTATTTTTAACACTAACCCAATTTCTAACAAACCTAAACCCTATTTGTAACACTAACCAAACTTGTAACAAAACCTAACCCAATTTGTAACAATAACCTAATTTTAAAAAACCCAATCGTATTTGTTTAAATTTTGACGAAATTTGCATATTTGTATTTTTAGGGCGATTTTCTTTTATTTATTTTGTCGAAACATATTTTTTTCTGAGACCGCTGGTCAGATTGTTTTGAATTTCGGTGTGCATGTTCTTAGGGATAATACTGGTACGATATAATAATCAAGTTGTGCAGATGTATGACAAATTGTATTTTTGGGAAGTTTTTTACCAAATTCGGTCAAAACAATGTGAAAAATCTGATATTCTGATAGCAATTATAGTAATCAAATTTGTAACAAAAGTTAACCATATTTTTAACACTAACTAAATTTGTAACAAACATTAACCCTATTTGTAACACTGACCTAATTTGTTACAAAATTAAATAACCCTTACAAATAGAGTTAACTTTTGTTACAAATTGAGTTAGTATGAGACTAGTAAGAAAAGTAGATTTTTTTTATTTTTTTTGACCAACATTGGTGAAATTTACCCAAACAATAAAATTTGTAACATTTCTGCACAATTTCATTTTATCTAAGGAGTATTATCCCTAGGAAGCTGCACACAGAAATTCAGAACAATCTGACCAGCAGTTTCCGAAAAAATTTCAACAAAAAATTTCAACTGAAATTTTACAAATATCATCACCAATGTGTTTACTTTCTAGTTTGCAAGCACATTTACATTAAGATCAGTCACATGGTTTTGCGGCCGTATTTGTTTTTTGCAAAACCTACAGTAACCGTGCAAAGATATTCAAATTCTTCTTCCCTACAAGAAGCAAATAACATTTGAGCTCAAAATTTGCACTTAGTATCATCAGTGCAAGTACTTTCAATTAGGGTAACCACTGCTTATAGCTGTAATATAATCTAGACTTATTATCTTTAATCGTTTATATAAGGGAGTCCTCTAGTGTCTATGACCAGTTTGTGTTCAATAAATCGAGTGCATCTAAGGGAACGTCGGTCTAAAGGGCTATGCAAGCTTTACTGGAACTTTAGAAAGTCAGTAGATTTTTCAATAAGAGGACCTTTTTACATTTTTCACACGTGTGTATCTGTTGGTTGATCTGCATTTTTTTCTTTCTGCATACCTGTCTGCACGATATGCGTGTGTGTTTCCATTTGTATTGCTCAATTTAAAGAAAACGAATACATTAACGACCACTGCTGGAATTAAATGTAATAATATCGTAGTAGCGAAAAAAAACAGTACATATCTTTTGCATACTGTAGTGAGATAATTTCCCAGAAGATATTATTAAATGGGGGCGCTCGTTAAATTAATATTTCCTGTTTTTTAACCTGTACTCTTTGTTTTTCTCAGACAATGCCATATATCAGTGAATCCTTCAATAAATGCAGCATAGTTGGCAGCAGTGGGATTCTTTTGAACTCGACATGCGGTCAGTCAATAGACTCATCAGACTTTGTGGTGAGGTGAGTCTTTTAAGTCCCATAGTTTTAATGGAAAGAACTGACTTGTAACGTTTATTAAGAAAGGTAACTCTTTAATTGAGACAGAGTAAAGAGATTGTAGACAACGTTTGTAATTCAGCGACAAATAAAACTCTAATTTTTGCATTTGATTGCAGATTTAATCTTGCTCACGTACAAAAGTTTGCCAAAGACGTCGGCTCCAGGACGGACCTCATTACCTGTAATCCCGGTTTAATGAAATTAATGTAAGTGAACGTACGCGTCGTGTAGGGCCTATTGAGATTATTTAGTAATTATCTTAATTTTGTGTGAACAGTTTCCCTGTCACCATTTCTGTCTTATACAAGTAAATCATGGCAAGGTCAAGAACGCTTAATTGCTTTCTTAAGCACGCCGTGCCGACAGTGGTATATTTCAGAAAAGGAAATTATTCTGGTGTTTTTGATCTTTTTTGTAGACAATGCTCTAGCTGATAAAATAAGGGTCTCCTATACAATTATTTATTGCCAATCATATTATATCATATAATGCGCCATTCAACCGATGCTAAAATACTGTTTTAGCACTGATAGCGATGGTAAACGGACCCCCAAACCAACATTTCGAAAATTGCCCAGTCGCGCGATCGGTGCATTTGAACGTACGCTCTGAACTTAATCAAAAACAGTCCGCCTTGTTTCAAAGATCGAAGTCCGAATTTCGATACACAGATAAAGTAGGAGTCTGTAACTAACCTCTTGGTGAAAATAAGTTGAGGCCGATGATGATTCACCTCTGAAGCACCACATTTGAGTTTTATGTACCTAAATTATTGAATTTATAGGGCAACAGCGCACCGTGCACTTTTGCTTGATACAGCGGGAGTCGACGAGCGACATACCGATCTTTAAAATGAAGCTGATTAAGCAATAACCCCCTTCGCAGTCGGGTATACACGAGATTTTGGTACAATGCGCGACATATAGCACGAGCCGATAGGCGAGTGCTCATGAGGGAAAATGCCAAGAGAGTTTGACCGGTTAAGAAGGGCTTGACTACGCAGTTTCTGCGTAGTGAAGCGTCATTACGTATTCATGGTGACCCCTGGCCAGC
>LD364692.1:21027-37429 GCA_001465055.1 Ptychodera flava | reverse complement strand
ATTGAATGCGACGCAGACTTTGAATGCGGAGACATATGTGAGAGAAAAAAAATTGAATGCGACGCAGACTTTGAATGCGGAGAACAGGTAGTTTTGGGCCACCGTAAGATTCATTTTTAGAGTATGGAAGTTCAAATCTCTTGATATTTTTAGCTTTTGAAAATCTTCACAAGTTATTTTATGCTCAATGTTTCAATTACAGGGTCTTGGATCCCAGCTGATATCCTAGCATTTTGGTTTCCCACATAGTATGTACTGTACCAGCTTTGAAAGAAAAACAGTGCACTGCCTGTTCTGATAAATCGTATGCCCTGTGAATAAACAGGTACAGTGCTTGGATCAAAATTAGCATTTTTGAATATCTGATCTGAAACCTTCTTAGGTACATACCAGTACCGGATAGTCAATCTTTATTACTGTAGTGGCACACTGACATATCCGCACAATTTTGTGATTTTCATGTTTGTTACAGTACTTCATATATGCAATGTCTACCGGTACAAACATACATAATGCTCATGACTTGCGTTTCAATGCCTGATGTACAGGTACATATGTGATGACTAGACACATCTTTGATGCACGCCATCACCAGGTTTCTGTGCTCTAGTTAATTCCTGATGTAATAAATGATGAACATCAAGTATCAATTATCACCTTAGTGTACATATTGCTCTGTCTGTGCTTATGAATACAAATTGACTACGACAATCTTTTAAATCGCTACTTTTCAATGTGTGTTCTCATGAACGTAAGTGTGTTACCTCGGCAACGGCTAGAGATAAAAGGTATCAGCAGGGGGTTAGCAAAAAATGTAGTCAATTTCCGGGTTGTGCAGTTGTGCTCTCTTGAAGCATTCCCTGATGCGGATAACCAGGAAACTGCCACACTCTTCCTAATCCTGCTATACAACAAAGCATCCAGCACCCGTATTAAAGGTTATTAAGATCTGGCAGGTCGGCCTAATTACTTCATTGCTAGTTCAACGCTGTGGCAGGCATCAATCCTTTGGCTAATTGCAGAACTGCTTTATTGTTCATCAACACAACATTCAGTTCTGTCATTGGTAGCATCCTTACATCGCAGTCTCAACGGCACCAACTACCAAGTACGTGACAATAACCATGTCTTCACAGCCTTGTGCAGAACTGGGGAAATGAACGTGTCTTTGTACCGTACAACAATGTACACCACATCCATAATTCATACTTTTTTAATCATTTCTTGACTGTTTAAGCTGCCTATATTTTTGCATATTGTAGTATTTATGGATTAAATGTATGATTGCAAGTGATTTTTCCTGTGAAGTCTGGCGGACACACTTCATGAGGAGGCATGATTAACACAAAATGTGAGCCTTTTTTCCAAACAATAAAACTTTAATGCCATGCATGCAAATGAGATGGACATTCATAAGGCTTTGACATGGAATGATCAAATCGGTATACTTAATCAAATGTGACGCCAACGAAAATTCAACTTGACAGTGGATTCAATTTGTCAAGCATTACAGCTCTTCAATTATGAGAAGAGACTTTTTGAAAATCCCAGACAGGAATTGCTACTCACTTTTAATGGTCAAATCAGTTGTAAGTTTTCTTAATCTCCTCATGGAGCATCTTGAATATCACAAGCTCTGAATAAATATAAGTAAGTCTGGATACTGAGTTGTGATGTACTACAGACGATGAATAATTTGTACTCTACATATACTGTAATTGCGAAGCGACGAGAAAGTTTTGAACATTTTTACTTTGTGATAAGGATCAAAGTAAGATGGCAGTTGGTACTTACTGTTTACCTATTATGGACCATGAAATGTTTTGAGGACTGTAACGGTGTATTTGAGGTGAAATATGGGGGAGACACACAAGCACTGTGCAATGAGGGGTGGACAGATATGGAAATAGCTGATTTACTTAGAAAATAAACATATTTTTTACTATAACCCAAACAGGATTCGAACCCCCACACACTCACGGCAACATCGCCTAGCTGCTAGGCCTCACACAAAACCAGTCGGCTACCGTTTCCAACCCAAATGAATTGACTTTTCAGGCAAGGAAGCGATATAACTTGCCAAAGCTTCAAATAATAAATAAATCAAAGGGTTATAAATATGTATAGACAAATATGTACTGCCACAGGGAAGACTTTGGCACATCCTACACTCGATGTACGTGATGACAATATAAACACAAAAAATATGAAAATAAATGAAATATAAATCACTGAGCAGCTACATATCACTTGGCTTGAAGTTCCAGTCTATTCCTGGTAATTCCCTCTATTCCCTGAAGGAGCATTCAATTATTACGGGTTGTAGAGGACTGGCAATTTTTCTTGTTTCTCTGTCAAAATTAACGACCCCAACAACTCATTCCAATCAACATCTCCAGAAATGTTTATGACACCATCCTCCTTGTTTGAAGAGAAAAAAATCCCCTGTCTCATCACTGGAGTAAATTTTGATTTTTAGGTCTTAAATCTGTCATCTGTTTTACAGATAAATCTATTAGTGTAGAGGGAAGACAGACCTCAGTTGTATGACAAGATGATATTCAGACCACAGTAAAATGGCTTGAATTCACAAATTATGATAGGTATGTGAAAAATAACATGCTTTGCTCAGATTGAAACTAAAACATTTTTTGTCTAACTGGCTGGACATTTTTGTTTTGTGAGAAGATAGACTACTACAATCCCTAAACACTCTTCAAATTTAGTGTGACTATGAGCCCCCCTCCCCAACTTTGCTGGCCAAACACTGCCTTCATATTATAAACACTTTATAAGCCATTATTAAAAGCCATCAGAAGGTTGATGTGCTTAAGATACCAAATGTGCAAACCAACTCTTGGAAGCACGTTCTGGTTTCCAATAATTATGATCCGGTCATGTAAGCATTATAATCAGGAGTAAGCCTTGAACGACTCTGGAAAAGAACTGCCTTTAAACATCTCTGGACTACTAATTACAATGCACATACCGGTACACGTATATAACGTGACAGCTTTTTGCAGAAACCCATCATTTTACTTATAATCTGTACATTGGAATGCTTTGATCCCTCATATTCCCTCACTATTCCGGATATAAAGCCTCTCCAATTGTAACCTCACATCCATTGGAAAAATGTATAGAAAATAACTGTGAACTTTTCATGTAAAGATCGTGAGAAAGCAAACTTATTCTCTTTTGCTTGAATCTTTTGCAGTGCAAAGTTCAACTTTAGATCAGGCATGGGAAATTAAACATGGGTGGTGGTCAGAATGGAAACATTAAATAATCTCGCACTTATTGAACACCATTGTGCATCCTCTTCCATGGTACATATGTGGTATGTACCGGTAATTTTACTCCTTGCTGACTTGCTTTGTCTGATGAGGCCTTCGTTTCGTTTCATTTCGTTTCTCTGAATAGCATAAGCCGTATGATATCCGGGAGGAGGGGGTCCTGGAAGATTTTCAAAAAAAAATTCCCAGCAAATGTCAATGAAAAAAAAATTTGGCCAGAGAAGGCAAGACAAAAAAAAGTTGGGAGTGCGGGGAAAAAAATAATATACAATGGGTAGGTAAAAAAAAGTAATGCCACCATCTTCCAGACCCCCCCATGATATGAAACGGTCCACCCCTCAGTTTTCAAATTTGACACCACTGGTAGTGAGATAGACAGGTGAATCTTCACTTTGGATTCTTCTAAACGTATTATATTTCACTAACAGGTGAAACAGAGTATTACAGTAGCCCGGTCCTGGCACCAAGAATATCCACAAAGATGTTTCCTGGACATAAAGATGCAAGACTTAGTACTGATCAAGGTACCTTGTACTGATCCTAATGACACTCTGTTTTAACTTGTTTTGCACTTCCCCCACATCAGGACTTCCGGATTTACCATCAGAAGTCATTACTAGGTTCATTTCACACTTTTACCACACATTTAGTTGTATAGTGTACGATACATCTCAAGGAAAATTAAAAACAGGACACCTTCACTTTTCCACAGCCTCTGTCAGCTGCCTACAGACAAACAGAGATCAAAAGCTGATTGAATTCAGTAAAAATATAATGTTACAAATCCCGTCTTTAGAACTCAGTCTACCAGTAGTTTTAAATTTTAGATGTCGCTATGACCTGATTTGGTGTTGTTGACTTCAGCAAAAATTGTAAAAGAAAAACATACAATCTTAGCTCATGGTTTTATTCTTATCCTTCTTTCCACGGCAGTCCACTTTACTACCCTGGCTTTCACAAGCAAACTCGCCTCCCTTCAGGCACTTGAGTAAGTATAATCACCAGCAAATAAACCTGTTGATATTATTCAAAGAGCATTATCCCATTTGCTTTGCCTAGAATTCACTGTTGCCATGCTCTCACTTTCAAAAGATCTTTACAGTGACTAGAACTAATGTGCTAGGTGTTATGGAAGAGCATAATCCTGAGTGATTCTGTAAACACGTTGTGCTCTCCATAGTTTTACATTAAAGTCAAGCCAGGATTTCACTGCAGGCATGGAAAACTTTCCCAATGGCAGTAATTTCAAATCCAGGGGATTACGGAAGATATATTAAACAGTGCAGTGTTTATTTGATCTTCTTTCATACATGGTAAGTGACATAAAAAGATGGCTACCTGGGTATCAAGGGCCATCTTTGGGAGTGAGAATGCTAAGAAGCACTGGTTAGACAGAAAAAATTACAATATTGTACATCTGAAATTTGTTCTCCACATAATTACAAAATTGGCATAACTTGCCGGTTTGACAAGCTCTGTGAAGGAACCCACAATAAACAAGCTTGTGCTGTTCAACACAGTTTTTCCCATTGAGCAATGGTTCAATCCTAGAGGTTGAACCCATGCACTAGTTAGCACACAGAGTTGGTATGTGACAGTCGATGTTGGAATAATGTTTGATTTTGAATGGTACCCTAGTAATCGGCTACTTTAATAATTCTACAAAAACATCTTCAGATGTCTTGTTCCCTGTAAAATGATACACACTGATAACATGTGGATGAATATTGCTTAAATCACTATGAACACGATTGGAACTCACTTGGGATAATTGAATCTTCATATTTTTCAAATTTCTCAAAAATGTGAGGTGTCCTATAGCTGAATGTCGCAATATTACAAATTATTCATAAAAATAAGTGTGTAACATAAAAATAAAAGCAGATGAGCTTACATTTGCAGATTTAAAAAGATTTAAAAGATATTACTTCACCATCCAATTATCCCAAATTAGTTCCAATCGTGTTAATGCGTTCTTTTATGAAAACAGTCTTGCATTTGCTATAAATACAGCAAAAGCAGCATCACCAGTAAACAGTGAACCTGTTTACAGTATAGCAAATCTGCCTCCACAACTTGTGACACTTTATGACACTTTGAGCCTTGAGTACAGATTTGGAACAATTCACTGCTGACTTCCACAGCTAGCAATACGCCTCTAGGTACAGGTGTATATACCCAAGCCATTCTATTCAAGCTGAGAAACTCATTACTAATACATGATACCCCCTGACTGCTTCGGATTATACTTCATAAAAAATTTAACCAGGGGTTAAAAAACAGACAGGAAATATCCAAAGTCTCTCAACGGAAACAGAGCACTTCACAGCGGGTTATAAATTCAAGTGAGAATGACCAACTAAGGGGACAATCAAATCCACTGTCACCATCCAGGTATTTCCAAAATATCATTTGCACATGATCGACTGTTTTAAGTCATGGACTGATTGCTTTCAATAATTGTCTCAGACATAACATTAGCGGCCACCTTTTTACATGTAAAACTCACTATGCAAGAACAGCTATCAAAGAAACTAGAGCCTTCATGTGTGGTAATTGTACCCATGATGCATTGCAAAATGTTAAATTATTACAATTTTTATACCCCAGCCAAGTCACTTTAATCTCAAAGATTTTACAGTATACATACAGACAACTGAGTACAAATAGAAGGGATTTACTGAAGAGTTCAAATTTTGTTTCGTATTTGTAAATATCTTTATATTCAAATTCTTCCGGTGAATGTATTGTTTCAGCAGTTTTCATGAGACCTGCATACCCCTCCCACTTGGTGTTTTGAAAATAACATGAAAAATACCACTGAACAGATATAGCATACTTATATGAAGCTAGAGTTTCCCCATATTGACTTCCAAGTCTACATGCATCAATATGCAGCTTTACAAAATGTTCTCTAAATTTTACACTGAAGAATGTTGTGAAAACAAATCAATGGGTAAATTTTTTTCTTCTTTTGCATCATCTTGCAACTTACTGGTATATAACTACCAGTTCTCATCAATATTAAATTGTTTCTGTCACACACTTTGAGACAACTTATAGAAATATTGTTTGTGCCATTTTTAGCATATTTCCACACTTCAATTATCACTACTTTTCCTGCTAAAAGTAGATCAACGAGTTCTGATTTGTAATAGGTCTAAAAACCCAACTAATTTGACAGTCTTATCAAGTAATCCCAGGTACCCTGTAGCTAGAATTTCAACTTTACAGCTAAGAAACATTGTTTAGTACAAAGTACTGCACAGCATTATCAGCAATCAATCTGTTTTGAAGGAAACTACATGTATAGCTTTATTTAAGTCTCAACCAGAGAATCAAGAGCAAAATCTAATATTTCGTGCACTCAATGAAGCTAAAAACTTGTTTATATAGCTCTATGTTACCTATACAAGAAATACCAGCATATTGAACAAATAACTCTGCTCAGTGCTCGCTGCAATTACAAAATCACTCCAAAGCTTTCAGAAACTCTTTAAAAGTACTCATGGGTACCAAAATTTCTCTTTGCCCTGTTTTACTTCACTAGTCTGTCTCATCTTGTACATGTGATCTGCCAGAATGTCAGGCAATCTGTCACCCTGTCAGGACGTTAAGCAGCTAGAGGCTGTACATTTTTTTCAATCTTTTAAATGAAATAAACTCACACACACATAACTCTGCAAGTGCTTGTTGTATTAATAATACATTTTGACATCCAATCAAGGGATTGTGTTTCCTAATAATGCTATGACTTGTGTCTTCTCCTTTCTTTGCCTACAATACACCATATGCCCTCATTGAAACTGAAATGACACAAAACTCATTTTTGGCGATAATTCTTGATGAAAATTCTCACCTCATCCCATGGCTTTTAATGAAATGATCAAGTAATGTCTGGGCTTGTCAATCAACAGCTACAAGTCAGTGAAAATACACTATGATTACTTTTTGAAGCACAAGGCAATGTCAGAATCAAAAACTAAATTGAATTTTTCGACTTTTGGGGAAATTTCAATTTCACCCTATCCAACCATTCAAAAACATCTGATGTGATTTCTCATTTTCATTTAGTTTGTGTCACTACCAATGCATTAATCACACAATCTCCATTCCCCTCATACTGTGAAATTTTTTTAACCAAATTCTCACAATGACAGCTGGTAGAAGATAAATGAAAATGTATCTCGGCCTACTATGAAAAGCTGATGCTATCTGCAAGCCTTCAATTATACGTTGAACAGATGTTCTGTTGAAATTTCCTGCATTTTGATTGTACCAATATCACAGAAGTGGGTAGATTGTAATTTCAGACATGCTGAATATTATGACAAGAAGCTACTTTGCACTCAAATCTCAAAATCTCATCCGACTCAGAAAAGCTGTATACGAATTATATTAAAGGGTACAAATTGTCACCTCATTCAATCATTGGTCAAAACAATGAAACCTAACTTTTTACTCATTGACTTGCATGTAAATCAATTATTTTATTCATTCTTAGAAAAGTCGACATACACAAATTTTTAAAGATCATTGGCATGAATTCTTACATAATATTTAAAAAGAAATTTGTTTTACCGGTATGGGTTCAAGATTAATAGTCGCGCCAGCGGCTTACTGACTACGCATGCGCAGATTTATAATAATATAATATACTATGCGAGTAACCAGAAGTGTACCCTACTTTTATGGGCGCCGCCATGTTTTTTTGAGTGCTCGTAAATAAACAAATACGAAATGTGCAAATTATTATATAACATGCCATTTGTAAAATATATCTCTTTTATTAGCCAGTAAGTATTATTATCCACCTTGTCGCTGATACAAAATGTCGTTGATATAACGCATAAAAACAGAATAAGGGAGAAAACTGTCGTGCATATGAACAGGGCATACACAAAGAATGCTGGGATTGAATTTTAGAAAAGCGCCCCCTGTGTCAATAATTAGATTCAAAAACTGCCAGTTTTTAGACGGACCGCTATAGTTTTCAGCTTGCAAGTGGAAGTTGGGCAGTGCGGTTACCATTGCAATGATAATTATTGCATAATACGTCCCTTGTTTAACGCAATAGGCTGTTATCATGGTAATAATTGCCAATTTTTGTCCAACATTTTTACACGTTACAGAAAATCTATACCTGCACTGCTGTAAGGTTTGACGTCGTATACGTACGTGAACTGCTTTCATCAGAGGGAAACTGAGCATTGTCATATGAAGTAACAATTAATTCTATTTTATCATGAATCAATACAAATAACATTGCCAATCTTAACCCCTGGCGCGACACCAAAGGCTGAGCCCTATATAATATTATCACTGGTAATGCAAATTACACTGCAGAAAGTTATCGCTCAGCCATTACGCATTGCCTGGGAATGTGGTTTATTCCATTGTTGTTGATGGGATGGCTGAGCCTATGAAATTGGGGAGGGGGAAGGACGGAGAAGAAGTTTTATCCACAGTTTAACCATTAGCAGTTCCAATTGTACCCTATGCTATAATGCTTTCTGAACATTAACCCTTTGAGCGCTGTAATTTTCTTCCACCAAAATTTTAGTGCAAAATTGTACCACTTTTTATGAATTTTTCTGTAATTTTTTGATAATTTTGGACCAAATGGATATCACATTTCATTTGCTACAGTTTTTTCTCAAAATTTTGGCAAAAATCTGAGAAAAATTGTCTTGGGTTTATTTCATAAAGGGGAAAAAATAGACTTTGGTGCTGTAATTTTCTTCCACCAAAATTTTAGTGCAAAATTGTACCACTTTTTATGAATTTTTCTGTAATTTTTTGATAATTTTGGACCAAATGGATATCACATTTCATTTGCTACAGTTTTTTCTCAAAATTTTGGCAAAAATCTGAGAAAAATTGTCTTGGGTTTATTTCATAAAGGGGAAAAAATAGACTTTGGTGCTCAAAGGGTTAAGTTATCTTTACACATTACGAGTACTGCAGGCCATTTGAAAGTCATTTATTTTCAAGAAATGCTTCATTGCCATCCCTAGAATGACAACATTTGCTGCAGCCTTACTGCCATCAATGGTGACATTGGCCCCTTTACTAGATGGAAAACAATTGGGGGGTGGGGGTGGGGTGGAGCTGATCATTGAAAGCCGCTGGATTCAACCAGACTTGAAACAGAATACAGTACAAAGAACAGATACTGCTTCAGCATGTCTAGAGTCTCATACCGGTACTGTTACTTCTCAAAGTATTGTACTCTTTGCAAGATATCGGAGAGATCAGAGAAGACAGTTGAATGTTTGCGAAGAACTCTTGGAAGAATAACTTTGTGAGCAAATGCATGAAAAGACCGGATATTATCAAGATTAAAGAACCTCATTTAGGAGGATTAGCTGATGGAAGTACAAATCACTTGTAACACTTTGCCGAGGTGGAAGACGCATAGATTATACCATGAAATCATGTGACCCAGTGGTACCAATCATGCCAGAGTTTTATTAAGATACCTAATAGCATTCTCTTCAGTGTCAAGGTTAAGACTGCTTGAAAATACAACAGTTACAGTTACTGTATTTTGTTTCTAAATGTCTTTAGATGGTAAAGTTTCACAGTTCAGCAGACACTGCAATTGGAACAAGTGTAGCTGATGTGATTCAATGAACAGTAAAGTGGTGCCAGGGTTCATTACTATCACGTCAGGATATGTTGACGCTGGCTCTATCCTGCTATACCAGCAGAAACTCACACCTTAGAGTCTGGAAAGGCTGGTATAAAACCTTCCCTTATGAAAGAATCTTCTCTTCTCTTACATAGAAATCAATCCTTGATACAACAATGTTCTTCAAAAACTGATGAAAACTTGACTTCAAAGGTGTGATGCACCAGCTTTGATTATGACCTGCTTACGTTCCATGCAACACTGGGTTTCTCAAGTTCCATCCACTGAGAAACTGGTTTTCTTGCCAGAACATCTGATATCTAGACATAATGGGAAAATATGATACAGCCTGGGAAATGATGGTAATTATTTCTGATTTCCTAGGTAGATAGATTTGCAGATATCTATTAGCTGCATGATATGGTTTTGCGATGTGAATTTCAGTGTCATGAAAAGCTGAAATGACTGCAGCCTGACATTGACTATGTAGTTACAACAGCACACAGTGACTTGTAGGTGATGACGCAACTTGATTTGATCATGATAGTCAGTGAGAATAAGAAACTGTAGTTGACATTAAAAATAAAAGTAGTGAAAAAATCATGAAAAGTTATAGCTACTTGGAGTTTGAAACATTTCCTTTCCTTAATGATATCATGAACAAATAGGCACGTCAACTAAACAAGACAAAAACTTTCGCAAAGCAGTCAAGTTTTATGTCAATTGGTACTTTAGTAACTTTAGGAGATTTAGGGAAAGTGGATAATTTGGTGAAGAAAGTTAAATTTATTGAAACTCTGTGTAGTATGAGATATTTGTTTCACATGCTTTCACTCAAAATTCTGTGTTGCTTTTTTATCCTCACTGCAGACAATGCTAATGGAATATTTTACTATGTACCATCTCATCAAAGTAGCAAACAAAGGGCCAAAGTTTGCATCCAGCACACTGAGAGAGAAGATGGTAAAATTTACAAAAGCTGCCAAAGTTACAAATATGCTTTAGCAAGCAAGTAAAAAAATAATTGGGAATACAGATTAACTGAATTACTACTGAAAACCAACCCTACTGTAGGGTAAATTATTGATTATAATTGTCGCCACCAATCGGCTTCAGCTAAATTCCAGATGATGCTTAAACCCGTCACGTTTTGTCAGATATTTTTGAAGTTGTCTGCTCCAAAAGTTTGTCCATGAGTGGGAGGACATGCAAAGGGATGGATGGCTAGACAGACTGAGACAAATACAGACAAACAGTGTGACATCATTGGCTTCAGCACACATTAGCACGCAAAATGGTACAAAATGCATACTGTGATGAATTTTGATATCTGAAAAACCCAAAAAGTACTGAAAACTGACTCATCACAACTATACAGAGCCAGTGATCGTGAATGGAGTACAAAATGGTATTAACCTCAGGGGCCGCGCAAATAAAACGAACGAAACGGATGCAAGATAACCTCATTGATGGTTGTCGTAATTATGTCTGCCAGCAAAGTTTGCTTTCACATCCAGAAAAATAATCAGAACTTTGAACGATGAGAGGAGGGGAAAACTGCCCCGGAAATGACAAGAGTACACGGATAGCCACAGGGTTCGGTTGGTTTAATCCTTTTTCCCGGAACAAAGTCACTGTCCAATCCAAGTTTTCCCTCAATCTGTCCTTTGGCTCATCACTAGATTAGAAACTCTTCATCCATCATTTATGAGAATTAAAAGAGAATGTCTTGAGGATAGAAGAAACCTCTTATTAGATTTATTTGACTGTATGTTCTTAATGCTCTACACAAAACTCATTTGGAGATTAAAAACAACTTTCCTGTGATTTTTTTACCTTGAAATTACCCCCCTAGCAAATACTATTTCTCACTGCTTTGGTATTTCCCTTTAATTCCCATGATTAAAAGAGAGAATGGTGCAAATTAAAAGCTGTCACAGTGACTATTTTCTATTGAACATTCATATATTTTTTTATGCTCATAATTAAAACGTAACATTTTTTGTCGAGTATAAACCAAACAAAATTCTTCAGAGGAGGCAAAATGCATCTTTGACGATTATTTGCTCACGTGTTTACACACGTGAGCATATGTCGCAGCGATGTCTGTCTGTCTGTCTGTCTGTCTGTCCGTCTGTCTGTCTGTGTGTCTGTCTGTCTGTCTGTTGGTCCGATATCTCAAAAACGGCTTATCAGATCAGAATCAAATCTTATACATATGTTCAGTTAGCAAATGGCAAGAACTGATTAGTTTTTGGTGGGTCTGGCTTGCATACTTTTTGCTCATTTGCATACTTAATTATTTTAGAAAAAACGGATATACATTAAAAACGACTACACACAATTCGATGAGATTTACTTCAAATGTTGATCACACCAAGATATATCAGCAGTGGGAAGCATTAAGGGATGACATGAAAGATAGTAGCTAATTTGCATATTTAATGAAGTTTCCTAAATAGCGATATGTGTCTGATTTGACTCGATCAAAAGTGACCAAACTTGGTATGTATATTAAAGATACTATGATTTAACATTATTGAAGGTCATTAAGCGTTTTAACTTCAGCCAATGCCTAATTTGCATATTTAATGAACTTTGCTAATTAGGGATATATATTTGAATTGACTGGACCAAAGTTGATGAAACTTGCTACATGTATTGAAGCTACTATGGTACAACATTGTTAAAGTCATCAAGCATTTATACTTCAGCCAATTCTGAATTTACATATTTAATGAACTTTCCCAATTAGGGATATATATCTGAATTAACTTGATTGTAGTTGTTGAAATTTACTATATGCATCAAAGATACTGTGATATAAAATTATTGAAAGTCAAAAGACATTTCTACTTCAGCCAATTCCTTATTTACATATTAAATGGATTTTCATAATTAGGGATATTTATCTGAATTGACTTGATCAAAATTGATGAAACTTGCTATGTACATTAAAGACACTATAATACAATATTATTGAAAGTCGTTAAGCATTTTCTCTTCAGCCAATTCCTAATTTGCATATTTAATGAACTTTCCTAATTAGAGATATGTATCTGAATTGACGTGACCAAACTTGACAAAACTTTCTACATATATTGCAGATACCATGATACAACATTATTGACAATCATTAAGCATTTTTACTTAAGCCAATTTTTAATTTACATATGAACTTTGCTTATTAGGGATATATACTGGGATTTACTTGATCAAAGTTGGCAAAACATGGTATGTACGGTACATTGCTGATTATACCAGGTTAAAACAATATCAAAAGTCATTTCACGTTTTCATGTCAGCTAATTCATAATTTGCATATCTAATGAGCTTTCACAGCTCAGCATATATGGCTTGAAGGACTTGGCCAACTGTAATTACACTTGCTATATAAAGTGGTGATACAATGACAGCAGTAAAAGAACTTTAATATTTTTATTTCTGCTAATTACACATTTGTATAGTTCATGACCTAATTGGTGGTGATTATTGTTCATTATGTTGATCATAATACTTTCAATGAAGTTGCAAACATGTGGCAAAGGTTGAAATTTACACATAACTGCAATATATAATGAAACACGTGAGCATTTTCAGTTCATATCTGGTTTTCATAATGTTTCTATGATCTTAGAGGAAAGACTATGCTTTCGGCATAGTAAAAAGTATTCAAATTGTGTTCAACAAATTAGGACCAGGTGACAGAAATAGAATTTGTCACAACTAATATTCCAGCACATGCATGCTTATGTACTTAACCCTAAGCTGAACACCTGTGCACAGAGTATCAGTACAAAATGAAGATAAACTCCACATCCATTACTGGTACATCATAAAGTGATATTACTAAATTACTCTTTTTGAAAAGTATGAGATTAAAAACATGCATTAACCAACTTAGTTCAGAATCATAGTGAGTCAGTAACATGACCTCCACCTTGAGTAACAATTTTGTTTCAAAAGTTTATTTCGTTCTTTGTTTCAAATTGGCTGAAATGTCAGGAGAAATGCTCATAAAAATCTTATGCAGTTCAATAGAAATTTTAGCTAAAAATACTCTAGGCACAAAAGCGCCTTAGAATCAGTTGAACAGCCATCATAGATGCCATATATAAATGAAGAGCATCAGATCAGTGCTTGCATGTAACATTATCAGCTGCTCAACATCAAGGTCACAGCCAGCCTTTCAGTTTTAATATCTGCTAAAGATCAAGGAATGTTTCATTGTCACTTACTCACCACGTTTATTTCAAGACACTAGTGGAACTATCTAGAGGCAGACAGAAAAATAATTCTCTTCATCTTTTGATAAAGAATCCATATACACCACTCTGCAATGAACACGGCATTCAATCCAACCTCTCCTCTACACAACTTTAGAATTAACCTCTTCTATTGAATCTTTCCCTGCACATATCAGACAGGCATATTGCTACTCATAGACACAGAAAAATATCTAGGGGAAGATATGAAAGATAAAGAATTGATTGAAAGTGTAATCTGATCTTTCTTTTATATACCTGGTATATACATACCGGTATATACCGTATATATATATATATATATATATATATATATATATATATATATATATATATATACCGGTATATATTGTATATAAACACACACACACACACATTTTGTAACCTTTGAAGACAGTATTAAACACAATGGCATGTTGTGAAATAATCAAAGTTGTGCAGTACACCCTTTCTTGTGATGCGGTTTGAAGTGACTTTTGCCTCCATGGAGCTGGGAGGGCTTCAGTCCCTATGTCACTATATTAAACCATTACTGATACACATCCTTTACTTCAAACACAGGTCATGTACTGTAGATAGACTCATTACACATCTTCTACAAATTGGTATTTGTACAAGGGCAACGGGCATTTCCGACATGATTGCTCTACAATCCCAGGGGTCCAATTACAAGCCTCTATCAGCAAACACTGGTGTGTAACGATTTAATGACATCGCCATTCCCTTCAACTTCTGCATTTGTACACGTGTTACAACGACTATTCCGACGCTATGCATGAATGTCGATTGCATCTGTGATTACAGATCTAATGAGTCTTGTGGGGTACTGTAGTTTCTAAAAGACAACCTGTTCTTAATTTCATTCAGTACTTGCAACACAAGTTCTGGCAATGCAATTGAGATAAACTACTATATAATTTAACACAGATTCCCTGGACACGCTGTCAGTACAGTTACAGCAATGTATCTGTGACTCTTTTTTCACACATGACAGATTCGTTAATTCGTTGCTCATGTTTTTATCATGATGGTTGGGTCCAGGTGACAAATACGTTTTCTTGTTCAATGATTAAAGAGTTAGTTGGTATGACTGATATTATTGATAAAGAAGTTCAGATTTCACTGTAACTATTATTCCCACTCCCAGATCACATTGAATTTCATGTATGGTCTCCTAATTTAAACAATTATTTACAATATGAAAATTGATACTAAAAGTACATTATGCACTGTGCCGCATTTACAAACCTGCTATACATTAATAGCCCTAGTGACTTGTGACAAATTTCAGATCCAGATTCAATTTCAGATAAAATAGCAAAATATGCAAACCTGTGTATTGTACTAGGTCTACTACTGGTGAAGTCTTTGAAAAAGAATATAATATCCAGCATTCTACTGAATTCCAAGGATACACTCTCTATGCGTAGCCATTACAATTATAAAAGCTATAATTATTCACTGGGATTTAATTTTCCAAATTTCACTGATTAACAGCTGAAAACAAGATTGGAACTTCTTTTGGGAGAACGTGTCCTTTTAATTGTTTAATAAATTTTAATTGTTTAATTGCAAATTTTTCAAAAGTGTTAGATGCCTTCTAGTTGAAATTTGCAATGTTACAAATTACTCATAAAAAAGTGAATTTCACAAAAAAGAAAAGTAGATGAGCTTAAATTGGCTGATTAAACCAACATCACTACAATATCCAATTATCCCAAATTAGTTCCAATTGTGTTTATATATTAAATCTTGTGGAAATTTTATATATAACAATAGATTCTCCGTTTTCACTTACAAATGGGTGAATTTATTGTAAATCCCGGGGAAAATGTCTCACACATGAAAATAGTGAAATTAAATCCTCATAAAAATTGATTTCATTGATTTTAGTACCAGTTGACAAATGTCAAATTCATTGAAAAAATGAATTGAAATATATTTCCATGATGCAAACAGAAGTTATTACTGACAAATGTCAAATTCATTGACAAATGAATTGAAATCTATTTCCATGATGCAAACACAAGTATCTGAAGAACTAAATTATTGTCATGAAAATACTTGGGTTTCTTAGGGGGCCTCCCATTGCATGGTGAAGCCATAGTCTGGTTCCCTGACCCATTTCCCCGGTAGAGGGCGTGGGGAAATATAGGGTCAGGTACCGGCTAATGTAAACATGGACGCTATTGGGTTAAAATAAAACA
>LD364692.1:6418-20305 GCA_001465055.1 Ptychodera flava | reverse complement strand
TCCGCCATCTTGAACAAAATTCTGTTCAAGATGGCTACCCGGTACCTGACCCTATATTTCCCCACGCCCTCTACCGGGGAAATGGGTCAGGGAACCAGACTAGGTGAAGCCAGTGGACCTCCTAGGATTATGTTTATTTATCACGTTGAAACATGTTTTGTATGAGCTAAGGGCTCTTCAGTCTTTCCTGGACATACTTCAAGGAATGGAATTAAAACTACCAGTATCGTTGATACATAGAACTGTTCGGACATTGGAGCTACACATCGCCCTCCACTTCACATCGAGCGATACACTGTGCCATTGTGTCCTTGTGCATCCTATGCGGTAATTTCGTAATAATCTCATAATATTTTCTTAATAAAGTCTGATTGATTGAGATATGTTTCAACCCATTAAGGTTACTCCAGATAATGATTTCATGTACACTTGAACTTTAAAAGAGAGATAGCATAATTACCTTATTATTCCACACAGATATCGCTATTAAATTGTTGAGGACACATTGACAAGCATTGGGGGGGGGGGGAGTGTTAAACTTTGATTGTAGTATACAAGTTTTAATATTGTATGTATCGGTGGAAAGAATGGGAGATGGCACCATACATATACACCCAGGAAGTATGAAGAAACAAGTTGTTGGGGAGGGGGTGGGGTTTACACTATAAGGCAAACTAAACACCTCTAATAGATATTTACAGTGTGTATAATTGTGTATGTATAAATGTAGGAATTTGTCTTGATTGTTATTAAAGTTGGTATCATAAAACACAATTACTTGTTTGACGGTAGTAGACTTTTGGCTCTCAATTTCATGTCTTTAGGAGATAAACTTTTCCTTTGCTATAAATTGGGTTTCCTTGTTGTCGTAAAATAGTTGCTACATGCCCACAATTTATGAGATTTTTAAAGATATTTCTTGTGAGATATGTTGAATTTACTTCCATGAATATTTCAAAACAGTATTGCCAAATTGAATCATGGTGTAATATTACCATGGAAATTGCCGAATATGTATAATTTAAAACACCAGCAAGTTCCTGGGGCAAACTTCACAGGAATAAAGGTTTATTCATTATCTCCCAGAAAGCAGTGACAGACATGCCTTGACGAAAATACTGTATAATAGAAGAAAGCGCAGCATATTTGAGTGATTTTCTTTTTTTAACTTCCTTCCTCAGTCATAATTTTCCTCCTTCTTTAGTGTAGAACCCATATTGCTTATTGACATTTTTACAAGGAGGTAATATATTCTTTGTTACAGCTGAGCAGATTTCATCAAGAGATGTCAAAAGGCTTTGACAGGAATTCATGAACACTGCCTAATGCTAATAACAGGTTATGCTTTCTTCACCCTTGCACTGAAAGGAAACCAATTTTTCTTGCCAGTCAGCAAAGGTCTCCGAAGGATACGACATACAAATTTGTAATTTTTAATGTGTCTCTTTTCACTTATCTCTGCATCTCCCTTTCTGATCCACAGAATTGAAATTTTAAACCTTTCAGAGATCTTGTCGTGAGATTTTTAGCCTGGCAGTAAAAATATGACAAAATATTCCGTATTAATGTAATTTATTGATGGCACATATTGGTATGGCACATAGTTATTTCTTTTGGGAAAAAAAATTGAATAGTGTTGGGGACAAAGCAATTTCACGATTGGTAAATCTTATTTGGGATTAGTCTCGTACCACACTTTCCTGTGTTGTATGGTGCATGTCAATGCTTGTAATATCCATATTACACAACTCATACAAAGTATACATCATAAATTAGATTTTCAGGTTGGTACATGTATTCTCTCCTGACAAAATATGTGTCTTGGACGTCTTGAAAGACTCACGAACAAAAAGAACTTTACACAATTCAAATCCTTTGAAAACTACGAACAAAACCATTGGTTCAATTGCTGTACAGGGATGGATCATTTGATCCTAGGGGTGACTTATTCACTTACCGGTAGTGCACAGATGTAAAAAATTTTGGTAACAAGTGACAACAAGCGACCTAGCGGCCGATATAGCTCCGCTGTGTTTATGTAGAGAATAACTATTTTTGATACATGTTGATGAAGAAGGTGGAAATCTTTGATAGCTCAATGCAGTGGCCAGAAAAAAGTGGCTAAAATAGCTGCAAAAATACACAATTGAAGATTTCATCATACTTTGAATATATCACATCAGATCATCCCTAAGAACATTTCAACCAAAGCTATCTGATGAGTGGTTTTTTGAGAGTAAAACTTTTTGACCAAAAATGGCAACAAAAATTGCAGATTTCATCATAATTTCAAAAGATTAAATTTGGTTCATCTATAGAAACCTGTATATCATATTTCAAAGCTGTTAGACCAGTACTTTTTGAGAAACACATTTTTGACCAAAAATGGAAAAAATTGCCCCAAAAATTCAAAATTGCAGGTTTTATCATAATTTCAATAAATACTTTTAAGTTCATCTATAGAAACCTGTATACCAAATTTTAAAGCTATCAGATGAGTAGTTTTGGAAATACACATTTTTTGACCAAAAATGGCAAAAATGGCCCCAAAATTACAAAATTGCAGATTTCATCATAATTTCAATAAATATTATTAAGGTGATCTGTAGGAACCTGTATAGTGAATTGCAGTGTTATCAGATGACAAGTTTTGGAAATACACCCCAAAATTACAAAATTGCAGATTTCATCATAATTTCAATAAATATTATTAAGGTGATCTGTAGGAACCTGTATAGTGAATTGCAGTGCTATCAGATGACAAGTTTTGGAAATACACATTTTTTGACCAAAAATGGCAAAAATTGCCCCAAAAATACAAAATTGCAGATTTCATCATAATTTCAATAAATATCATTCAGTTTATCTGCAGGAACCTGTATACCACATTTCAAAGCTATCAAATGAGTAGTTTTGAAAATACACATTTTTTGACCAAAAATGGCAAAAATTGCCCCAAAATTACAAAATTACAGATTTCATCAGAGATTCAATATACCGTATATTACTTAGTTCATCTGTAGAAACCTGTATACCAAATTTCAAAACTATCAGACCAGTACTTTTTGAGAAATACATTTTTTGACTAAAAATGGCAAAAATTGCTTTAAAAATGCAAATTTGCATATTTCTCCACAATTTGAACAAATCTGAAAAAGATCATCCCTAGGGACACATGTACCAAATATCAAAGCTATCTGACTGGTAGTTTTGAAGAAGAAGATTTTTAAAGATCTTTTTACCAAAAATGACAAAAATTGCCTTAATAATACAAATATGCAAATTTCACCACGATTTGAACAAATCTGACTGAAGTCACCCTAAGTCAACTGCATATCAAATTTCAAAGCAATTTGACAAGTGGTTTCAGAGAAGAAGATTTTTTTAATACCAAAAACACCAAAAAATGCTCCAAAAATACAAATATGCAAATTTCACCACGATTTGAACAAACTCAAGTGAGGTCACCCCAAGTGAACTGCACATAAAATTTCAAAGCAGTTGGACTTGCGGTTTCAGAGGAGAAGGCAATTGTTGACGGACGACGACGGACGACGACGACGGAAAATCAACCTATTTGATAAGCTCCGCGTCGCTGACAGCGGAGCTAAAAATAAAAAGTACTGGCAGTTATAGGTAGTGTGTTTGTACAAAATGTCCTTATTTTTTACTAATTAATGAACACTAATAATTTTCACAGCTGGTCGTTTTTGTCGGTTGCCGGCTACTTTCTACATTCTTGTCAGCGGCATACATCAAGAACATAGGGCCCCTCATTCTTATTGTAAATATCGTACTTGTCTAGGGGTGCTTTTCAAGATGAATATATACCACCTAGAATGGTGGTGAATTGTCCTGTGTCTGAGTTTGGGGCCCTTTGCTCTTCAAGCTAGCCAATCTGGCATCTGAAATGAGTAGACAACTTCACATAGATATAGCACAGTGAAAGTTGCAAGACCATATCTATATTGACAATAACTCTACCAGAAGATTTTAGCCAAATGGTGAAACTCATCATTTTTATTGAATTATTGCAAAACAGTCAGTCAGGTGGAGAATTGTTCTAGTTTCAGACTCCTTAAGTTCCTGTAAATAGTGATGATCTACCAATCAGGTAAAACCTTCCAAAGCACTGCGCATTGCCAGGAGGGTAGAGGAGGGCAAAGGAGTGCAGAAAAATCAGCTGCCATGGAAACTTACTGACAAAATCATGAAATATTTACATGAGCGATAAGCTGATGAATACTGTTGTTGTTTTTTACCCAAACTTCAGATTCTTTGATTTTGTCCACCATTGCCTCCTAAATATTAGATTCCTTATCTTCAATTATTCACACCTTCGTCTGCACCACTCTTGCATCCTCTCAAATATTCTTACAGTAGAAATAGAAATCCAAGAGTCATTGGATATTTAAGTGGAGAGAGATCTGGGATTCACATGCTGGCTGTTCACCTGCTTTCCGATCCACAATCTAGCTTCCATGACTAATCTACTCAGGCAGCTCTTTTCAATTTGCTGAAAAACCCACGCCTTGAGTACAACCTCGCATTTTAATCTCGCGACCAGCTGAGATGGAAATAAGTAAGTCTTTCAACGGATTATAAGCAAGGGTTTGACACCTCCCTTGTCGCAATTACACTACAGGTATCAGTGTTTGCTGAACTGAAAATTCTGAGCGTGGTAGACTTTTTTAAGACAGCTCAGCATGCAGTTGTGGTATGTTCGTAGAAATTTTGAAAATTTCAGTGAGGCAAATGCCGTAAAGGCCAACATCTTTAAATAACTTGTCCAGACAGAAATTATGAAGGAACAAATATGTCTGGTTGCATCACTTAGTTTTAAAGTTCACAAATATTCTGTTTCTTTTCACTTTATAAGAAGCTATCTGAGGCTGTTGATGTCTGTTTGGCTGAGGCTTTTCCGTTAATGTTTTATGGAGACTGGAGTAAATTGTAAGTTATTAGTGAACATACTAAAGAGCAAGAACTGTTCAAGTTAATACTCTGAATTGAGATAAATGTTTTCTACGTTGTTGATCAGAGTGTCGTTTATACTTTAAAAGTGAAAGCAGCTCTGAAGGATTCTGTTTAAAATTGTCTGTCTCATCATGGTATGTTGCACGATGTGCTGTTGAATAGCGAAAAGAGAGAAAGTCCTCTGTCTGCTAAATACACAAATGTAAATGCAGGGATGTTAGCAAATTTAGAGATTGGGTGAGAAAGTGTGAGACATGTCTTATTCTCGCGTAAACCGTGATTACATGACTATGTCCTGTAATCTAGTCATATATGTAACCAATAAGACATGAAAAATATATTGCATGTTTCCAGTAACATATCTTCAGGAAATAGGGTATTTTTATTAGTGAGGAACCTTTTGATATTTTTATTTCTATTTGGTGTGACCCACCTTTTCTTTTAAATTGATGACTGACTATCAGTGAAATGTACTGACAGTGGGAAATACCAAACTGTCATGTAGGTCAGGTTTAACCCTTTCACCACCATGGTTTGTCCCAAATCCATTGTTTTCTATGGTAAAGTTGGACCTGTACACAGGGAACTGGGGGTGAAAGGGTTAACGGAAACACACCTACTTCTTTATTTGCTACTAAGGTGGCTGTAAACAGCTACATTGCATACATTTGACAAAACATATCGAATGTCTTTTTATCTTTCCTCTCCTTTCTCTCCAATTTTCAGTTTCAAGTTAGATGTTTGTAATGATTGTCAAACATCTATTGCTCTTTAAAGGCACCAAGTCGGCCATTTTTCATGAATTTTGTTTGATACGAGATACGAGATGGTCATGACCATTAATTCATTTTCGCAGTGGTTTCATGTATCGTGTCTAAAACCGGGGTCAAATATACCAGGTATGCATGGTCACCCATTCATTCAGTATCTTTAAACATGTTAAACAATATAAGTAGTATATCATATCAAATAAAACTCATGAAAAATGGCTGACTTTGTCCCTGTAATAGCAGTGAATACTGATTGCACACTGAAAACCGAAGCAGGAAAATAATGTTACGTTGCCATTTGAAATTCAAAACTAAAACGCCAGGGTTTTAAAAGGTTTTGCACTTATACAATATTGACAAAATGTACAGATGAATAAATGAGATGGGAAACTATGAAGGTTGCACTGAACAGCCATGAACAGCCATGAAATCCACTGTAAATGTACTCCTACCAGTACCGGTATACTGGATAAAATATTGATATCACTGAACATTTGGAAGTGTTTAAAAAAGAATGCACCTCCCATTATACACAACAATCATCAGTATTTCGTACAAAAATGAGAGAAAATGATGCCTTTTGCAAAATCTAACTTAAGAAAGTTCAAAACATATCAAGAGGTGGGATTTGTTTGAGGATCGCTTTTGTCAACATTTCAAGAAGTTCATTGAACAGATTGATTTTCAACTGCATTCTGATAATTACCAGGATTCTGTGAAAAGCTTTGTAGACAAGGCTCTACTCACAACCTTGGCCATGATTTTGTGAAAAGCTCCATGGACAAGGGCTCTTAATAACTCACAACCTTGGCCTACGGGATCCCACAAGGGATAACTGAATGAAAAGAAAAATTTTGATAACATCTGATTCAACAGAATAATACACCACTTTAGATTTTGCAGCAGGGTTCTTCAATTTGACCTGAATAGGCATTTTGAGTTCGAGATAAACTACAGAAGTCTTATAGAAACAGAAGAAAAACCATGTTGATGCAAAGGGTTCGTGGTAACTGTATGTTTCATGCAGCCTTCAGCCACTGAAAAAATTGCAGTTAACGTCTCATATTCCACAATGAAAGCAATGTTCACAATCTTCACAAGAAGTAGTTTTACAACAGAAATAAGAAAACTATTAAAAATTCCATCTACAGTATTTACTTTGTAAATGCTGATAACCACACCGACATAGTGCCCTGTACTCTTCAACTGTAATGTTTATTCAGTTGATCACGCCAGCTCTCCAACTGGAACAATTACAGCTTCACCTTTGGACACTTCTGCTGATTTCAAGAAATTGCATTATATCAGTGGCATCAGGTCTTTGCAACTGTGAAAATAAAGCAACATGTCTTCTTTCCTCTGAAAATATCATCTCCCAGCATGCATCCCGACCGCAGAAGTTTTTATTCAGCTGTTGCCTAGCAACAGATGGAGTCTCACTCGGAAAGGCAAGGTAGAGTTCTGTGTATTCTGTACAGACTTTGTTAAACCCAATTTCAAAGTACAAAGGTATGTTACCGACCAAACCTAAGCTCTTTCCCGTCACAATCTTTGTCATCCGCAATGATACTATAGATTTGAAGAGAAAATATCATATCATACCGGTACCTTGCTTAGATCCTACATTCATGATAATATATCTGTGGTATACCAGTAGTTCAATTTTGACAAAAGGAATATGGTGGAGGAGAAATGTGTGTTTATGATTACCCAGCCTAACCTTATCCTCAACTTTTTTCCACATTTTGAAAAATAACTCATGATTTTGCCAAATTATGCTCTTTTTTGATGGATCATACCCAACAATAAGTAAAAATAAAAAAGTTCTCAATTGATAAACAGCATTTCCTGAAGATGTTAATAGAAGCACATACATTTGGGTTTTTTTTAGCTAACATACTGTCCTGAGCTGTGTGGAGCAATTTGAATAAATGTAACACATGACTGATAAAACATTCAACAGCACTGGGCAATGATGCTATATTTCATTCAGCAAATCACCTACAAATGATTAGGTGATTTGTATGAAAATATTTATTATACATGACAACTGACTGAATTCTTACAAAGACAGAGTACACTAATCAGTACATCTCTACCGCCCAAAACAAGTGATTTTATAAACTGTACAGTCACCGCCAAAGTTCGTTATTCATGTGTTATATAAAAGAATACATTTTCACAACAAAGAAATATGCAAATTGTGCATTTTTATGTAAATTGGCCATGTCTGTTTTTTCCAAGCTACAGAAAACATTATAAGTGAATAGTAACATCATTTATTGCTCACTGGAGAAAGCGCCCTCACATCAAGTCAGTAATATTTTGTATCAGGCCCATGTGCATTCAGAAAACCTAGGCTGTATTTTTCTTCAGGTGTGCTATATTCTATTGTCACTATACTGGCCCTACGTTATCCTCAAATGTAGAACATGTACCGGTAGACTCATTCAACAACTGACGAAGTCGACACTGCAGCCTGCTTGTCCATAAGAAACTGAACACTACAGCTTTTCAATAGAAACCGGTGCGTGACTTATCCGAAAATACTCTAACACCACTACTCCCTAGTATATCCCCGATTCCGGCTGATTAAATTACCCTACAAAATAGGGATGTATTTTGAATGGTAAATCAACAAACAGCCATGAGATCACATAAACCAATCAAGGTGGCAGGAACATTAAATGTCGGGGTCGGGCCGAGGTCACATGCCTTACACACTATCAATACAAACTCAACATAAGATTGAATGTTATTTGGTAATCTAAACCCTAAAGCCAATTGGTTTCTGATTGATTAGCTGTAATCCGTAACTCCTCTACATCAGTCTGTTTGTACGTCTGGATGAATTCTCATCAACAGAGACTCAAGGCCACCGTGGATCAGTTGTGCCGTTCATATTATATCTTTGCAGTGTGTGTCTGTGTGTGGAGAGTGATGTCTCCAGGTCCGAACACTCCAAGTATCTTAAAAATCAAGGACTTTCAGGGACTTTGTCTTCAATTTTCAACAACCTTTTGAGGTCCAAAATACCGTTTTCTTGGTAACATTTAACAAATTTATCACTTTTATGTATCGTTTAATAAAATAGGCGGTTTCTGGAACAAGTGAAAACAGAAAGTTGGCAGAAACAGTTAAGGGGAGATATCATTTTTACAATATCACCACTCATCATCTTGTGATTTTTTAAAAATGTGGGTGGATTATCAATTTTCCAGGACTTACAAGAAATTAATTCAATTTTCAAAGACTTTTCCTGGACTTTCCAGGTGCATATGGACACTGTGTGTTAGTACTGCAGTCAAATCTTCTCTCTGTTCATATCAATTCCTTTTTATGCCCTAGAAGTTAAATGCAGTGTCACCATATGAAATTTCATCACGAGTAGTAACCTCAAATTTCACTACAGATCACTTTCTGATATTCACTAAAAGAACTTAATAATATCTCTATATCTCTTCTCTATATAACTTCTATATCTCTTCATTGCCAATCAATTGTGTGAATTTGGTAGTTGCTTTTGGACTTGACATATTTTGATTTTCATATTTAACCTGGTAAATAAAGTAAATGTCTTTCTTCTGTTGAGCTCTCATATTGAAGCTGATGGAGTAATATGCATTTTCACCGTCTTATTTCTTCAAAAATCGAAAATTTAATTTTTACCATAGAGTTACATCAAGGATTGCAGCCATTTTAAATTTCAATATCTGTCAATTTTAGGCAATTTGTTTTTCTAGTACACAAATTTTGCAAAGAGACCCCTAATTTTATTCTTTATTTCAAAAGGGAATGGCTTTATGTTTCTTTTAGAAAAGTTTACACAAAAGTTTACAATAAGTCTTTCAATTTTTAGGGGTGTGCTATTTAGTTAGAGAATGAAATTAAAATCTGCATTGAAAGTAGTTCAACTATTCTGAGCAAATGTACGTGAAAAGTAGACAACGCTAACATAAGAGCTGTTAACAGTTGCATGTTTGTTACTAAAGATAGATGGATGCGCACAACATCTGACATTCGGCTGCAAGACATTTGGACAAAAAATTGTCAGTATTGCATGCATTGCTGTTTTTGTTAGTCTGACTTTTATCACATCTTTTCTAATGTTCATTAATTGTAACATCGCTAGTTACCTGTGAAGTTATTTTTGTTGTTCGTGCATGCCTAATTTCAAAATACATAATCCAAATTTGCTAACAAATATTTATTTTTGCATATCAAAGAAAGAATAGTGATGTCAATTGTGAACATCTCTAGCCCTGTGCTGTTCCATGGTACATGTACTATGTGGATGTCTTCACCACTGACAAGATATACCCGTATATGCTCATTATTTATATTCATGTCATCACTGACATCAAATGCACACCGACATTTCATCAGAAACAAACAGTTCCCTGCATGACATCATTCCAGTCTGCAATGACACCATTCCCTCTGTGCGGCATCATACCAGCCTGCATTCATTTCAGCGACACACCAGCATTTCATCAAGAACACCATTCCCTCTGCACAGTATCGCTCCGGTCCGCACTGACATTTCACACATACACAGGCATTTCATCAGGAGCACCATGCCCCTCCGCACAACATCGTTCCGGTCTGCACTGACATTTCACACATACAGGGGCATTTCATCAGGAGCACCATGCCCCTCCGCACAACATCGTTCCGGTTTGCACTGACATTTCTCACATACAACGGCATTTCGTCAAGAACACAATGCCCTCCATACGGCATCATTCCGGTCTGCACTGACATTTCACACATCCACCAGCATTTCATTAGGAAAACCATGCCCTCTACATGACATTTATTCCAGTCTGACTGAACTTCCATCAGCATTTTCATCTCTGTGGATGACATACACTGACTTGCCTGACTCGGTCCCATTGATCAGAGCTTCAATTAAAGGCATACCTTCTGGATGTTGCGTCAGACCTTTCTGGGTTATTATCAACTCTTTTTTTAGGTTCTATGGTTATTGCAGGAATTTGTACACACATCCTTTAATATATTTCTGAACACAATAAATCACTCCATAGGAAAATCTGTGACATTTCTTATCATTTTAATACAAATGAATACATCTCGTGGGGTACAGCAAATACATGACTTGTACGTCAGACAAAAATAAAGCAATAAATTTGCACTGAATGTTAGATCTTCAGTCCACTCACCGATTTTTCTAAATTTCCTGTCTGTATTAGCTTCATCCAATCTAAAGCAGGCCGCCAAGCAGGTGTCATTATCAATCAATCAGACAGTCAAGCTACAACCCTAACTGTAATTAATCCCCCTCCATACTGACAAAACAACTCACTGTCTCTGACCTGAATACTGAGATAGCTCTTCTGAATCAAGGTCTGACTTCCACACACAGGAAATCTGGTTCAGTGTATTGAATAACACCAACAACTTTAACCCTTTTCCTGCCAGACAGTAATAACTGTATCACTTCCCCATCAGCCAAGTCAGTAAAAAGTGGTATTGAGCCAAAACATGACGTATTTTCACCCACTTGGCTTGGTATGTTATAGCATCTTTTGTCCAAAAAAAGTCAACTTTACAGTATTATGTTTTCAACAGCCTTCAAATGTACAGTATTATGTTAAAATACATCATATGGAATACGTCGTGTTTCATTAATTTTAACCATCTTGACCTGGTGGTGAAATATGGACTTGGCAGGAAAAGGGTTAACCCTATTTGCCACCATATGGTCTAACCCAAGCCCATTGTTATCAATGGTAAGTGTGGACCTGTTTACAGAAAACTAGGGGTGAACAGGTTGAACACTATCATCACAATTTTACTATTGCTGCATTTTCCTTGAATTTTACCGCACCATTCTTTTTTTTTGGGGGGGGGGGGGGGGAGGGTGAGTTACCCAAATATAAAAATTTTGGGGAAATGAAACAGCAGCAGAGGGTAGGTATTAGGCAGGTAAATGGGAAACACAAACAACCATTGTCTTATGTGATGAGCTACAAGATGAAAGACTTGAAAATAATTTGATTTTTGTGAGAAGATTTACCACAGGAGATAAGATGAAAATTCCAGCAAAATACACTTGGTTACCAGAAGTGATGAAATACATAAAACCAAACGTTTAACAAACCATTCATGTGTTTCAATATTTCCTAAAAGACCTGTAATTATTAATTATGGCATACATGATTGCAATATCATATAAAAATCTATTCCTTTTACTTCAACATAAGGAAACTAATACAACACATATATTCAAAGCAAACATTACTAGATTCCACCTTCAGTTAGTACTTATCATTACAGAAATGTTTCACAATACTAACAACATGCATAAGATTGTTAAGAAATAGGGGCATCCTGTGAAATACTAAGTATTCTGTAGTAAATACAATATTGGACCAATGCTACAGGTTTCACTTGAAATGTTTCATCAATGCTGCGGATATTAACTGTACAAAGCAGGGAGACCAGTATGTGGCTTTCATCTGGAACTGAAAGTCATATGCAGACATGCACATCATTTCCTTCAGTCAAACGTCGCCTTCTCTACTTTCGGCCATGGAACAAGATACTTTTATAAAGTATGTGCATGAACACAAATATTTTAATCCCTCTGATAGCAACAAACATCATAAGAATGCTTGCCTTTAACTTGGAATGCTTCTGCAAAGCCTACAATATGTCCATCTGACAGCGTCCAACCAGAACCATGTTAAGTTTATGTAATTCATTCAAATATGTAATTCAAATACTGGTATTAACATCTGAAAGTGTCTATAATTATGAACATGTTACACGGTAATGTAACCTGACAGCTAGCGTATCCAGTGGAAAAGGATGATTTCTTCTGATGTCAAGTAAGCTTATTAGGATAATTTGGCATGGAAGATACTTGATATTCACGTTTTTCTACAAATGGATGCCAGCCCCACACCCTAAAATTGAAAAAGTCAAAAGTTTTGCTCAAACTTTCATAGAGGAACTCTTGAAATATTCCCTTTAATTAACCCTTTCACCCCCAGTTCCCTGTATACAGGTCCAACTTTACCATAGAAAACAATGGATTTGGGACAAACCATGGTGGTGAAAGGGTTAAAAATCAAGATTAAAAATCAGGATTCACCGTGTGAAATTTGGTATACACACACCGGTACATTACGACACTTGAAATTAAAAACGGCCACAACCCCTACACTCTGTGTAAAAAAATGAATTTTGAATTTTCACGAAAACAAGTATTAACTGTATTTTCTCGACAAACTTCAAAAATGAGTACACATAAGTGCTAGAACAGAAAAGTATTGTACAAACATTTTTTAGAGTCCCAGTATTTTTCCCAGGGGCATATTCCACCTTGAATCATAACATTGCTTACATTGTATACTGTGAGAGACAACAACGTAATGCCATGATGATTTGACTTGCAGCAACAATCAACTTCAATAACAATACAGAGAATGATAGATTACCACGGCGATAGACACTGGAGGGGTTGAACTCCCTAGGCAAGTATGCAATATGCACTTAAGGAAGACTCCCCAGTAATCCCATCAATCAACCAGAACTCAATTTCCTCTGCAATATCACCACCGCTTTGAATAAAATTCAGAATATCAAACAAGCTCCCTGGAACCATGGTGAAAACTTATGCCGACTTGATCAGATAATTTCCTGCGATGTTTGGCTCACTGTGCCTTTCTATCTGCAATCTCATTCAATCATTATACGACTTGCCGGCATAAGGGTCCTTCATTAGCCAACCCACTTCACAGCTATGCTTATCTTTTTGCTGGATCTACCGTACACTTATTCTTTCTAACTGTCGGTTTTCTGATATCAAGATATTTTTTTTGGTATTTTTACTGCGATGTCAAATTACACATTCTTGTAAAACTATAATGCTCTCTCTTTTCTTCAACATTTTGCCAGTCGCTACTTGGTTAATCCCAATTACTTTGAATACCTTTTGCCTGCTGAAAAACCAAAGACACAGCACCAGACCCTCCTACACTCTCAGGACAATGCACGACTTTCTAAGACCCATTACTTGGGTGAAAATTATCCAGATGTTTAGGTTGTCTAAAGCTTTCATTATCACTCAGCAACTGCACTCAAAACGCTTCCTTGTAATTGTTATGTCTGC
>LD364687.1:85788-101300 GCA_001465055.1 Ptychodera flava | reverse complement strand
CCACAGTGGAAGGCATTTCACTATCTGTAACTAACTTAAGTGCTGTTTACATTAAAATGATAACACTCATCCATTGTAATTAAAAACTCCCCAAGGTTGTAAATATATTTCCTGTCATCTGGCGTTATGTAATACCAAGGGATGGAACATTTGATATTCAGGAGGGGGTAGGGACTAGAAGATTGATGAGGTAGCATTACTTTTTTACCAGATCCCTTGTACATTTTTTTACCACTCCCACCTTTTCTTTTTATCAAGCCTAATCTCTGTCTATTTTTTGCTGTTGACATTTGCTTATGCGTTTAGGATCTGCTTGTCCCATTGCTATAGAAGTCGATATGCATGTTTCCAAAGATGACCTCGAGTACCTACCTTTCAGACCTTATTTGCTTTTGTCATTCTTGTTTTTCCTGGTTTAAATTTTTCTTGAATAGACCAATTCAAACTGAATGTGAGCACACTGTCCTTGACAGTGATTTTTGATTTTTAATACTGTTCAGTGTTTATATATTGAATAAAATTTGCTTACAGTTAAAATCCATACTTGTCCCATATCACTTTTTCCCCAGCTGTCAGCTACAAATACCAGGTGGCTATTCTTTAATATTTGAAGTGCAGGCAAAATCAACAACTCCTGTATGTCAGTATGTAGAGCTAACCCATTCAAACTCCCATATGGGCAAGAGTATATGTGCCAGTGAAAACTCTTCTTATAGGTTTGAGATTGCATGTCTTTGAGTTTGTCTGTATGTATATGATATTATTGTGTGGGTGTGTGTACATGTACTGACAAACTCCAAACCCGCAGCACCTACCCATTCAGTACTTCATGTACAGGTGCACCCAGAAATAGAGTAGTTTCACAATGTGCCAGTTGTGATCAAGTGCCATTGGCACTATTTTTTTATCTCTTCCAGGAAATTATATTTCTTGAAACTAGACATCCAGAACTGCTTTGACACAATCAAACAAAACAAACTGATGAAAATCATGGAAAGGGTTCTCGCACAGGTGAGTATGCACATTATTGTTATGAAAAATAATTTGAAAGGTTAAGCATTTCATCCCTTACATGTAAACCCTGAACACATATAAGGGTAAGTCAGTCATGTTATCAGAGAGTTGGACCACAAAAGGTGACATAAACTTGATCTGGAAAAAAAAATGAAATTATCACATGTCATGATGAATTGGTTTAGGATCCAATTGTGAATTTTTTTTCAGATCTACCATTCCATTCTCTTAAAGATTGAGCGACACTCAAGTTCCAGAAATTGATCACACCAAAAATAAATATGTAGTATGACGTGGGCTTGTCATTTACATTGTGATTGCAAACTTTCTGTACAGCTGGACACGGATTCCTACACTCTGAGATACTACAGCGTGGTTGGAGTTCACCAGGATAGTATCTTTAGACACCATAAGTGGAGTGTGAGTTCTCTGTCAGATTTTCAGCCAGACATCATCAAACATGTCAGTAAGGAAAGGCAGAAGAGTAGAAGTTACAGCAACAAGGTTGTTATTGAGTTGGTATGTTCAATCTAAATAAAGTACTCCATTTTTAAATCGTACAAATTCACGCATTTCTGGTGTTGATAATTTTTGAATAAAAGGTTTTGTGCGTTGACTCCACAAGAGATTGACTTCAACTTCAAACGGATGTACAGTAATGTTGTTCAGGATCATTATTCCCCAGACTATGTAGTGTTTAAAACAAATTTTGAAAAATTTGTGCCTGACTGGTACATACTTTATTGTCAAATGTGTCATGTACTGAACTTTCCATGCATTCTAATGTACACCTCTTGGCCCTCTAGAAACTGAGAGCAAAGATTGAAGTCACCTGACCACATGCAAGTTATGTACCCTGGATTTAATGAGACNNNNCCCCCCCCATTTTAGTGAAAATTTTCTGTCAACAGTTTGACTGTCATTTTACAAGTAAAATGAATTAATGAATTACACTTTCTATCAGAATAGCTTTTCCTCAGTCTATGTTATTGCCAGTAATTGGACAAAACATATTCAGCAATTTTTTTACTTTCCTGGTAACTAGATTTCAAGAGTTATCTATATATTTTTTCTAGAATGTCAACCAAGTGGAGAAAGTAGGGGCATTGCTACAGAAACTTCAGAGGCATATCCAAGGCAATGTGGTCAAGGTAAAACACTGAGTCTGTCCACAATCCACAGTGATTAGTAGATGTAGCTGAATATGACCATATCCTGAACAGCTCTTTATTAGGTAGTATGTGCCTCAAAAAGGAAAGACTTAAAAGCTTTCGGTCAAACTTTTGTCAATGAGACTTTTAAGCTTTCTTCTACCAAATCAAGAATAAAAATCAGGGAATCTGTATGCAAAGTTTGATACTGGAGAAACAAACACATGACATTTAGCAATATTTGAAATTCAAAATGGCTGGGAAAAAATACAATTTTTGAATTTTCGAAAAATGATGACTGTGGAAATCTTTCTTCCTTCGAGAGCTTTACAATGAGCCCCCGCAAGTGGTAGATCAGAAAAGAATTGTAAGAGTGTGAGAGTCCAAATATCTGTCCCTGAGGCTCATGCTATCTTAAAGGCATTGAATTTTTACAAATTGGGCTATACTAATATAAACCTGTGTTGTAATGAGGAGTGACCTATTGGTTATGTGGTCTGATGCTTTTTCTTTGATGACTATAACAGCCAATCATCATGCAAATGAAAGTAAAGAAAACACTTATGATGATTATCTAATTTCTAAGTTGTACAAGATTTAATAAGGCTGTCATAACAGACAAGAATGTTGTACATACATTACAATCCTTTGTAAAATGATGTAATCTGCACAAACGCGACGGCTGGATATGTTCACCGTATCAAGATGTGCTCACCATCAATCTGCCGACATCATACAAGATAGTGATATCTCACATGGGATATATTTACAGCTTGGCATCTGGGTCAAAAGTTTTGAAAATTAAAATGTAACATGTCACCAAATGGAAGCTATACAGGGCATTTGGTCTCTTGTTCCTTGGGAGATGTACTTCCACAGTAACTCTTTGTGTTGTCCATGTCCCATCAGATTGCTGGGAAGTTTTATTTTCAGATAACAGGCATACCTCAGGGCAGTGTCTTGTCAACGTTGCTGTGTAGCTATTTCTATGGAGATATGGAACAGAAGTTTCTCACAGGCATTGATGAAGATGGGGTGAGTTTTTTTTGTATTTCTGTCTTCATAAAATTCAACTACTTACCTATTTTGTGGTGTGCTTGTGCAGTATCAATGTAGGTTATGTCTTTTCCTCTTTACAATATATTGTATTTTAAAAACTTAATATTCTTTAAATACACAGATGTGTGACAATTACATGGTGTTAATATTTTTGCATATTCTATACTACGGTAGTGTCAATATGTTTGTCCAGCTACCAATGTTCAGACAGGTAATGACAGACAACATAGAAATGATGCATATCTTTTAATTATGTATTCTTTTTTCAGTTACTTCTCAGAATGGTAGATGACTTCCTCTTAGTAACACCTCATATTTCTCAAGCCAAGAAGTTCCTGGAGATCATGTCATCTGGTGAACGTTATGCTTGTTTTATGCAAAATTTTACTGTTAAAGTTTCATTCATCAAGTGACACTGGTGTTATTCTTAGAAAAATTAATATCTACAACATCATGGTACTTGATCCAGTGCATATTACGTACATGTTGCTCTCTATCTATGGATACGATCCAAACTTGAAATCACCAAAATACCAGTGTGATATTCCAGGCATTACAAAATTACTCAAGAATAAGAATTTTAATCTTTATTACACAGGTATTCCTGAGTATGGCTGTAGGATAAACACTAAGAAGACAGTAGCTAACTTTGCACTTGACCGTCAAGATTGCACTGTGACTTGCCTTGAAAATCTAGGTAACTCAGTCAATTTCATGTGTCTCCATTACATTTTCCAGGTGGACATTCTTGATAAAACATTTTTCTCATCAGATGCACATACACATGATTTCATTGGTAAACAATAATTTATGTACAAGTCAATGATGTGATATTTGACCACTCTAAAATTTTAAAATTCTGACATCATTGAAATAAGTATGTAATTTTCTGAGCTATATAGCTTGTGTTTCTGTCTATCACACGTGGTAGATATCTTTAGTGAGTAAGACAGTACGCAAATGTCAGACCTGAATTAAGATTTGTTAGATTTAAATATGCTGTATCGAGAAATAACAAATGTACATCTAAAGCCCAATTAGCTTTATATTATAATAGTGATTATGTTTCGTAATTGTTTGCTCAGGATGTGCCCATGTCCACTATGACCCATCTGTCTGCCTATAGTCCGCAGTTTTTTTTTACTTTTCATTTGCTTCGTACGGCTGACTTGCAGCGTGTTTGCAAGGTTATATCTGATTGGTCGATTGTCACTATACACAGCAACTTAGGGAGTTTATTTGTATTATTCAATTAGAACGTTATGATTCTGCCAACCAATTGGATAACAGCTTCCAAAACGCTGCAAGTCGGCCTGCGTCGTATATGATATGAATATTGATGTGGTCTAGCCTTCTTTCCTTATTTAGCCTTGTTTCCATGGTGTGGAATGCTGATAAACACACAGACACTGGAAGTCTATGGAGATTACTCCGGATATGAAAACCTAGGCAAGTAAACAAATTATCCGTCAAGCTGTGAAATAATTTCTTCTCGGAGATTCATATCCTTTCTGACATTTTGTATCTACTACATCTGCAGCTGAAAACTCATCTCATAAATCCAGGTCTTTCACAGAATAAGTTTACACGATTTATCGTGCACTTGAGAGATTTGACTGGAGTACACACTGACCTGTTCAGCAGAAGTGAATGCTTGTCTGCTACTGATAATGCTAATGTTTTACTTACATGTAGTACGGGTACCATGAGATTTTTTCAGAATATTAATTTGCAAATTCTATTATATTACCTTCAGACATGAAAGATACCATCACACTAGATCTCACTAAAAACCCTGGACAATCTATTCTCAACAAATTACAGCAGTAAGTTTTTGTCACCTGTTCTTCCAAGTTCTGTTTAACAAACATCAATGACACAATATGAACATGCCTCATGAGATACATTGTTGTCGGAGTGATCTCTACAGATCCAACTTGGCAGCCAATCATACAACAGACTATTACACATGATGCAAAGGTTAACTGCACTGTTAATTCAACTTGTTTTTCTTTATTTCTTACCTGTATCTTATTTGTGAGAATGCAGTTTATTTTTCTGAGTATTTTTTAAATTTTTGACACGCTGTTTGAATGACAGACAAGTGACATCTATGTTTTTATATTCACAGCACCATCAGACTCAAGTGCCATGCTCTGTTTGTCGACCACCAGGTAAATCTAATCTTTGTATATACTGCACTGAGTACAAAGCTTTTTAGAGACATCTGTACTTATGTGAAATTTGTCCATATAGTGAATGCCGAGTGTACAAGTGTTCATGTTTCCTGTCTTGATGTATGTCAAAGTCACAAGAAATGGATGCCACCATCAACTCTTGTAAAAAAAAATAAAATGGAAAAAACAAAAAACTCATATCATAAAAACAACCATATAAACAACCATCCTGTAAAAAAGGGAATTTTTAGCCACCGACGTCCGTCATTGCAGTCCACTACAATTAATATAATATTAATTATTATGATATGGATTAAATTTAGCATAGCATACTGTACATGAGTTGATAGATAATAGGTTGGAAGAGAGGGATCTTGGAGACTCAAGATAGCAGTCTTTCATTCGGAACAGCCAACATGAAAAAAGCAACATGATAAAATCAGTTTTTCTCTCTAGGTAAATAGCACAGCCACCATCATTACGAATTTACACCGACTGTTCCAGTTGACAGCAAGTCGCTTACACTGCATAGCCCAGCAATTACCACCTCATCACAGAGTTGCGGATAATCCAAAGTATTTCAACAGTAAGTGGACAAATCAGATTCATTTTCTTCCCAATGTGTGCACATGCCAGATCATTGCCACATGAATCTCACTCAGTCAGCACTATTGAAAGAATTTTAGATTGCACAGGAAAATTTACCACACATCTAAAATGTGTTTGCATCATTATTGAATTTTTTTCCTGTATTTTTGTTGCCAAGGGCTACTTCTACAGCTTGGGCAGTACACTCACAATCTAACCAGTGCAGTGGGAACCAATACAGCAGAGACTTTCCCATTGTCAAAACCAGCTGTAATCTGGTGAGTTTGTGTTGCATGTCCTGACCTATCAATAAGCATATTAAACACTTGTATGTAAAATTCTAATTTCTATCAGATGTTTTCCAGTATGGAGGATGGCTAATCTAATATTTCGCCTATCATTATCCTATCTCAATATTAAAATCCAAATTTATAATAAAGGAATTTACAATTATCGTTTGATCCTTGAATTGCCGCATCTTTCAGGTTGTGTTTTAGAACTTTCAAGACAAGACTTGAATTGCACAGACCTGTCTATCACAGTCTCCTCAAATTGATTTCAGTGGAACTCCAAAGGAACGTTGAAAAAGTGGTATGTAAATATGTATTGTACACATGCGAGGCTTAACCCTTTGACGTCATAACATTGCTGATGATGTTCTATTTCACCACAAGAACAAATATTGCTATATGTTACTCCTGCAGTGTTGTGATATAGACACATTTTCTGAGTGCTTGAGTTCATATGTTCATCTTTAATAAGTAGAAGTATCACAGATGAATGTACATGTAGTTTTGATTTTTGTCCATTCTTTGCTCTCTTTTGAGGTATTGGTGTATCTAATTAGCATATTGATGGAATTTGACACGGTCATAGCATGTACTTGTATTGTTTTTAGCCAAGGTCATGGAACACTGGTACATAGAGGTCTGCATAATTCTTCTCCCCATGTATGAATGCCATGGCCTATTGAATACTGGGAAAACTGACATCTACTGATACTGCCCTCAACAAAAACACCAGCCTGTATGTGCAGATAATATAATAATGGTATTACGATAGATGTTATATTGATAAATAATATTTTATGTAAATTTATATTTGATTTGATTTCAGAATCCCAGAACATTGAAACAGTTGGAAGCTGTTCTGAACATGTCTGGATCTGTCATGTCAGAGTTGCTCTGAGTGAATGTGAGACCAGTCTGAATCAAAGACACTGTACAGAACGCCATGTATGAAATCTGAGCTAACGTCATCTGCCCAATGGATTTTGTCAGTGTATGGACAATATTTACATTTTTCACAGGTGCTTGAACAGAAAGCCAAAAGTGAAAGTTCTGTTCAAAGATTTTTATTCTAAATGATAAAAAGTTGCATTATGTCCAATGTCAGGTTTTCAGTTTGCCGTACAGTTGGCCAAGTTTACATGCCTTTCATTGCTAGTAATACATCAACTATAACACCAATGGACAACATCAATATCACGACTGATATGAAGTATATTTCTTGCTTATGTATAGGGGCTCATAAGGTCCCATCTCATTGGTTGATTTTCATTATTTACAGCAACTCAAGGAGTCTGAAACTTGGGCTGTTACATAGCATAAAGGCTGTTTGAAAATGATTCATTACTGACCATGAGTTTAAGCCGACCAATAAGCTACCGCATTCTGAGATGTGCTGCACATTGCTTCAAATTTTGCACTTTCAACTATGCCTTGACTTTTTATGGTACTACAGAAGCAATTAGAATATTTTATTCACATTGTGATGCATTGATTATCAACTAAAAGCTACTGTTTTAGAATTTACTAATCAATGTTTACAAGGCAAAGATATCACAGTCTGTATGTGTACAAATGTATGACACTTTATTTTTTTCAGAACTTTATATTTTATTTATGATACAGTATTTTGTCAGATCATAGACAGGACAAATAAAACATTACAAAACAATATTACTGCTGTTAGTTGGTATTTCATACAATATGTCATGAAGATGTGATCCTGGACAGTGTTCATTTACAACAAGTATGTGTACCAGCCATTCACAATCTCTTGTCGAAGCCCTCTCTAATAAATCCATGCTTGCTTTCCATTTGATAGTTCACATGTTCATTCAAAAACGTGAAAGGTCTCAATCTAGCCTCGTTCGTTTCTTGGACATATACACTGGAAGTTTCTGCTCAAAAAATTGCTTGACAGAAACCATGACTGTGTACGGATGAGAATCACAATAGAACAGCTGGATGGATCGTTACAAGTAAATCACACTTGTCTAACTCTGCTTTCTCACTGCCTTGAAATACATTCAAAGTTGTGACCATGACATGGAAAAACACAAGAAAAAGTAACTGTGCTGTTGCAGTATGCTTGTTTGACGAAATTTTTCCAAAGCTGACTGACTAGCAAATGGTTGAAATACTTTGGTACACCAATTTCTAAATCTGACAACAAATACAGAGACTCAGTATTTCTACAGGCACATACTTCGCGTGTCGTATGGTGCACATACTGATGTTTCCTGTGCATATAGGATCGCTTTCTGTAGCAGTCTAAATAAATAATGTCTACTTTCAGAAGGGCTTGCAAAAATTGCCACAGACAGAACAATGCTTTGTGGACACAATAATGTGGGGGGTTTACTGGCAGTTGTTTAGTTTCACATGGTTTGGGACATACAAATCGGTTCTGTCTTCCGTTAAAACTAACCCTAAAAGCTATTGGCAGCCTTTCAGCAACGTACTGTATTTGGCTTTAACTTGCAGTTGGATTTATTGATGAAACAGCACATGTGATGACAGACCACCCTTCTGTGTTTCGCCAATCAACAAATCTCCCAAAGCAAATTTTACACTACTATGCACCTCATCAGCTAAACTGCAAGGTATACGTACCAACAATATTTGATTCAAAACAAAAACAATCAACATTTCATGCATTAAGCATATAATTACAGAAAAAATCTGAAATATGGGCTGACAAAACAGTTTGTCAACTCGGCTTCCCTGCAGAATTGTTTCAAAATAAATAAACCCGCGCATAATTAAAAATATCACAGGTAAATATTCTCTTTACAATCAGATATATATCTTGGTAGTCACATTTGAAATCACAAATTTCACAAAAATTAAATTACCTCATTGTCAACAGTGCATCTGACCTAGCATTGAGTGAAGAAAGGCAGAAGCAGGGGCTATTGAGAGTTGATAAGCCAGTGTACACCATGGTGAGAGCAAGCTCCAGGGCGCTTTTATTCTAAATATTATACTTTGCAGTGCATTTCATTATGACATTTTTAAACTTGAAAGCTTGAACAGTGAAATTGAACAATTGGCATTTAAACACAAATAAACAAATCAGAAATACAAAATACATTGTTTTTTGAAGTGGAAGATCATGAAAATTGGTCTTTAAATGCCTGTTTAAGATAGAATGCGCCTTGAGGACAGATATTTGGACTCTCAATGTTTAACAACACTTTTCCGATCTATCACTATTTCCACTGTCTTACATTTTTTAATACCACAAGTTTTTTATTACCTCATAGAGATAACATTGGACTCTCCACAGTCGCTGTGCCTTGTTTTGTGCGCGCCCACGACGGGCCTGCATTCGAAGGCTACGCTGTGCAGCTGTGAGAACGCGCTGCCAGACACAGCGACTGTCGGTTCTTGCAAGTATATGAATATTCATAAGGGTAGTGACGTCAAAAGAAACATATCTAACTGGGCGGAGAGAATATATACTAGAAGCTGGTAGACCTATATACGCGGTATGTTTTTATTTTTCATTTTTCATTTTATTTGGCTATGGTACTTGTCATTTTTTGTTTTGATTAACAGATTTGTGGAGTTCTATTAAGTACCCCGATCAGGCAGAAATCCGACCGGTCGCTTGCAAGAACGTCCAGACCCTGAGATTCGCGTTGCGTCTCTGAAGGGTGCGCGTGTTCCAACCGGAAAGAACGCGAATCGCAGGGTCTCTGCCAGACTTAGATAACATGGGCTTGGCAGCCATATTGAATTGCCAATATTGGTAAATGTTGGGTATTTTCTTTCTCTAATACCAAACTTTGCACTGTGACCCCTGATTTTTATTCTTGATTTGGTAAGAGAATGATTATAAGTTTCATTGAGGAAAGATTGGGCAAAAGTAGAGTTAACTTTCAAGGTGCATACTACCTTAAACCACATAGGACATCTTTAAGTTGGTATCAAGGCACACAATGACACAAAAATCTCCTGAACTTGACATGGCAACACAGGACGACAATGGTAAAATATCACACAAACAACAATATTTTTTATATCACACGTAAGAAAGGAATCCTTGTATTGCAAAACATAACCCTGTGTAAAATCCAATTCAAATGCCTACGGAGTGAGCTCAGAATAATGGCATATCATCAAAGCTGTTTGCAGTGACCACCTCCCATTCATCCTATTCAATGGTTTGGCATTATTGTGGCATATGACAGTTAAACAATATGAAAACCTGCCACAGAGAAGGATGGATGATGTATGCAAACTTTGAGAAGGCACAGATTCAATCATGAATGAGAACATTTATCAGTTTGAAGATTTTCAGCCATGTTGAATTGATAACATCTTGAACTGCTGGGTGAAGTTCAGGGGCATATCCATTTTCAATCAATAGTGCAAAAAAATAAATTGTATTGCAGAACTCAGTCTTTCAAAAAAATTTCAACCCTTTGACCAGTAAACTTTGGTTCATCCCCATTATTTTTAATGGGATGAGCCGACTTATGGAGGAAGAGCAGGGGTGACAGGGTTATACTTGATGCTAATTTCTAGAGGTTGAAGTCCATATCATAAATCAAGACCTATAAAAAATCAAATTGCTATCATACATTTCTAATGTCAAAAATAAAAATTTGCATGAGCAAGTGTTGGTCATAATGCCGGTTCATACCAAGTCAAAGAGAACATATTCTCATATGAAAGCAAAACATTTCATCTTGTAAAATTGTAGATTTATCTGGCCAATGTATCTACAGTAATGTACAACATTCCATTGTGTAAGTTGCAGAGAGAGTATCGGTATCACTTCCCAAGGAGGCAAGTATGGTATATACACCAAAAATCAGAAGTAGATTTTCTTGGTCTTCTTCAAACCCACTGCTGGGCTGTATTGGCAGATAGGTCTAACAGTTTCCAAGCAGCACTGGGATCCAGGCATTCCTGGTCACGACACAGTACCCAGACATACTGGACACGCATCACCTTGTCCTGTAAGTAAGATAAAAGATCACCCATTCAGGAATATTTGTACTCTGCACATATCATACACTAAATGAATAGACATGGATCATGACTGTACTTCACACCTCTGAGTTCAACATGTTGCAAGATGTTTCCTTCTTGAAGTTTTACTCCGTTTCTGTCTTTTCCTACGCCATGATTGGATGTATGATCTACATCTGTGAAACTACTGGTGTGACTGTTGACACTTATTTTACAATTTTTTATATTAAACATTTTCCCGTCAGACGATATCACTTTCCCATCGGACAAGTCAGTAAAAAGCACTATTGAACCAAACCATAATTATTTTCACCCACTTGGCTTGGTATGTTAGAGCAGCTTTAGTCTGTGAAAATCAGGATTGTCGTATGTATGTTTTCAAGGGCCTTCAAATGTTCAATTTTTGGTTAAAATGCATCACATGGTTCTTGTTGTGTATAGCAGACCTGATGGTGAAATATGATTTTGGCAGGATATGGGTTTGGCAGGATACGGGTTAAAGATGTTTTATGGTAACAGAAGTGAAGTGTTACCGCGCTTGTCAGAAAGGTGTAACAGTACAATTCTCAATCATCAGTTACTGTTGGTAGTATTTGTAATCCATTGCTACATTATGTCTCTAGTTCGTCTTTCTCAATAGTCATTGTAATGTTTGTAGTGTTATGATTTGTGATATTTACCTGATCACCTTCAACGATGTCTCCCTTTGCATTTCTTACAACTTGTATTTGCTGGGTAAGAAAGCTGATGATGAGAACCGGACCCTGTTCCATCATTTTGCCCATTACCAGCTGATTACAGAAAAGAAAACAAGGAAAATCTTATGCATGAAGTTACATATGAAATATGCCATGCTAGAATTGATACTGATAACAGAATCTTTGTAATATCTTCCTTATTATTGAAAGCCACAAAAGTGAATATACTTGACATGTAAAATTCCAAGTAAGTCTTATACAGGTATGGTTCATTTCTAGCCATTCATTCGCCTCTTACAATTCTTTTCAGTCTCCTCACTAGAAAGTAAGGTCACCTTTCTAACGCACATCCCTTGGCAATGAATAACACACATACAATGACAAATATCAGACATTTCCTGAATTTGAGCACCTCTCCTTTGTCAACTCATCAATTGATGATACTTATTACCTGTGTGACTTGTACATCACTAAGATTATGAACAGTTGGACAGTATTTCTGGCAGGCAACAAAGTAAGATACTGCCCTCATTGTTATAGTGAGAGGAAAGCCTGAAGCACTTGAAGCAAGGGCATGTGTAATTATATCATTTTTATATGATTATTAAGAGTTATGGTTTAGCGTTCATAATGGTTGGTTATTTCAATATACTCACGTCCAAATGGTCAATATCCAATATTCTGGAATCAAATCTGTAACCGAGGGCATACGCTTGTTTCACTGGAGTGGCTAACATATTGAATGGCTGAAACAAAATGAGAAACATATAAGTGAATGTAGTTCAAAATCACTGACCAAAACTCCCAACTGTATGCAGAAACAAATAATTCAACATCACTCACTCTGATCTTTGAAACTGCACTATTTTGCTACAAGCTACTTTCTTTTAACTTTCTTCACAAAAAGTGGTGCAGTTATGATGTACTTCCAATGACGGATATACGTGTACTCCTGCTGTTATAGAGAGCATGATTGCATTACAAACACATGAACATGTACAAACGCGTATGAAATACACTTATTGCTATGCACATTTGTGCACATTGTTTACTTTGTACCGTGGTCCATTTGAATTCCAGGTTTAACCTATTCAAAACCACCCTCGTAACCCTCTTCTAACTTAATATAAATGACAATCATTGGCGGATTACATTTAGTGTTTTTGAAACTTACACCGAAGGAAGCAACTATGCCAACAAAACAAGAGAAATGTCTAAGGATTGTTGTTAAACCAAATTTCTTCCTTGTATTAAGAACTGTAAATACAGGAAATCACAGATTGTATGGATTGATGGTTTTATTATGAAGAATTATGGATAAAAAAGCTATGAGATTTTTTACTGATTCAGTGTAGCAAGTCTTAGGAAATACAGTGAATTCACTTACTGCTTCATAACACCAGTCTTTTAAGATTTCTAGATCTCCTCTGATCATTGCCTGCAATTGAACAAAAAAATAGTAAATGTGAAGTGAAAGATGGCAGTTCATATTTGCTTTCCTGTTATCATAAATCTCAGGGCAATGGTCAACAGACAGACTAAAACTGACTAAAAGTCATTTCACACGCTTTAGTGAATGGTATCATATGCTAGATACATCTTAAGGACCATATACATCAGGAATTCACTCTTAAAGGAGAGGGTTGTCCCGTCTGCGGCTGTGTGTATGGGACCCATACAATGGGTGTGCGACATGTATGCATAATATCCTATCATACCTTGTGTATATCCAAAATTTTAAAATAGCAGCTGTACCAAAACTGCTTGGTGACTGGCTGAAGCAGCTTCTTGAAAATAAAGGGACGCAACCAGTTTCTTTGGCAAAGCCTTGCAGAGATTAGAAAGCTACAAAAACTACCGGTAGTGAACTATGAACATGCATCAAATGCTAAATTTGTTTCTCATTTGCACGGCATTCATCACTAAGTTCTGGGAAGAGGTAATATTTATCAACTAGAAAGTCGTGCAGCCACAGACGGGATGACCCCTGCCCTTAAAATATTGAATAGCTTTGTTCACATGCACATGCCATAATGGTGATTTCAACACTGCACTACACATTGGTAGCACATGATGAATATTGAGGATGATTCTCTATAGCATGCCACACATCTGGTCACATGAATCAATATTGATATGTATATCCTACATGTACCTCAAGGACATTGGTATTGATATGGATATCCTACCTCAAGGATATTGGGTATGATTTCAGTTTCACACTGCCTGAGGAAACTTTCCTTGGTAAAGCTTGGATCTTGCTTGATAATCTCGGTCAGTACTTCAGACATTTCCGTCTTACTGAACACACCACCTTGGCAGAGAAACAACACAGTCATGGTAAACTGATCCAAATCTAAGGCTGATGCAAGCATCACTTCATATTGTTGGCTATAGCCATGGACAGTAAAATATCTCTACAATCATGGGCAAAACTGGTGTTATTTTAACCTTAGACACAATTTGCAAATGCATGAGAAGCTCAGCCTCACAAGAAGAATACAGTAATTGAGACAGGCAATCATATCACTGTCTATACTTCAGCAGTGTTGACAAAAGTTTGAGATCTCAGAACATATAGAGTCAGAGCAAATATAATGACTTACCTAGCAGCTGGCTGACTTTATCAGTGAGCACTCTGGATGCTCTGACCACAGCGCTGTCACTTTCATCATACCTCATTTTCAAGTCAAACATCTCTGGATAAAGAAGAAGAAAACAATCAACATTGTAATTATGTGAGTTTTACTTTGATGATGAATGAATGACCAAAAACATTATTTTGTTTGAATTTCAATGATCCAAGTGAACTACTATGTCTCACTATGAAAGGCAACTCAATAGTGCATAATATTTACATTTTTTCAGCCAAAACAAACATTTTAATTTATTTCACTTATACACACCTACTGTATCACCCATTGGGAAGCTGCTAACAAAATTAGCATGAACTCATTTTGTCCAATGAATTGAATAGAGCGCCTTTAATTTTACTTGATTCCAGATGGGATATTTTATCCATATTGGACTATTAATTTACATGATCTCCTTCAAATAAGGGAAGGATTTGCTACAAATTGACAACACTGAACTTGTGGGACTGACTGACTGGTGGAATCACTCAGAAAAGCTTTAAATTACAGTAGTTCAATGCACATTCAGAGTGAAGAAAACTATGCATGTTGGATTCTAATGGAAGAGGATGAATTCTCTGTGTAAAGAATCACATCTGTAGGACAGACTTACTGTTGAAGACTTGGTTATTGTCTTTGAAATTTTGCCACTGCTGATACCATTTGGAATCCTTGTGAAGGACCATGCCAGTTGCATCTCTGAAATCATGATAACATTTATTAAATGTGGACGATATAGGATATGTAGAATGAAACATAGGGCCGAAGTCCCTGAAGCTACTATAGATATGGATACAAAATTAAGTATTTCCTGAATGTATGAAATTATCTCACTAAGGTCATCCTAGGGACTTGTAAACCAAATATTAAAGCTGTCTGACCAGCGGTTTTGAAAAAACAAGCGACTCAACAGTTGACAGAG
>LD364687.1:68981-84629 GCA_001465055.1 Ptychodera flava | reverse complement strand
TAAAATCATATTAATTATTTTTTTCTGGGTGAATTGATAGGGTTTATACAGTACAAGAATGACATACAATGTAAGTCAAATTTTGACCAAAATGACAAAAAAATTCCATAAAAATACACATTTGCATATTTCATCACAATTTTAACAAATCTAATGTGGGTTATCCCTAGGGACCTGTCTACCAAATAACAAAGCTGTCTGACCAGCAGTTATGAAGAAGATTTTTTACCAAAAACGCCTTTTTTGGCATTAATTTGCCTATTTTCAACAATACCAAAAAATTAAAAAAAAAAGTTTTTCAAAATCATATTTTTTATCTACACAACAAATATCAAATCAGTAAGTACTGTGGTTCTCAAGATATTTGAGTGGACGGACGCCTCACAAACGGACATACATACATACATACATACATACATACATACAGACTGACGCCAGACGGATACCCATCCCAATAGCTTCTATAGACTATAGTCTATAGTAGCTAAAAATTCAAAGAGACCATGATATCATAGCATAATTGTTTTTCTTTCAGTAGGCAGTCTAGTTTTTATTAATTTGGTAGAAGTGACACGTTAGTCAAATGGGAAGCAATACTGCTTTCACTACAGTATCACACAAGAAAATGGTAAAACTGGAAAAGACAAATAGGATGGGTTTGTATATTCTGTTATGCATTTTCATCAAAATGATGGTGCACCAACATGAGCAAGGCATCAGTGGATGAGAAAATTTTATTGTTGCAATCTCTTCTATCTCCACAGACTCTTGCCCAAGTGTTATGAGTAACTCATGAATAACAGACCAAAACAAACATACTGTGCTGTTCCAATATCATTGTTTTCAAAAATAGGGTAGTTAGGTCAGCAGGGATTTTTTTTCCAAAATATTTTTATTTTTAAATATGCACTTTTCAGGGATTCAGGGCAATCAAACACTGGCCACAACATTTCCAGAATAACGTATCATACATATAAAAGGAATAAAAAACATAAAAGACGTCCTCGTCCAAGCAAAAATCAAATGCCAGGTAACGAACATGTGATTTTACGGCTTTTTTCTTTCATTCTTTTTACTTCCATGTTTACATAGCTCTAAAAAGTTTAGAGGCAGCAGGCAGAAAATAGGGTACGTCTGGTTATAAGAACAGCACAATTTTTTTCTTTGGCCTCATAAGTAATTTAGAACAAATTTCATGCTTTGTTTTGACTCATGGTTGATCAATTTATCCAAAACTGAGCATAACATGTGCGTTTGATGGTTTGACAGTTTATTTGCCAATACCTATAAAAACTAACGTACAGAATCAAAAGCATTAATTATACATGACTGGTCTTGACGGTCTTGCTCATCAAAACTGTAACCATTTCATTGTTCAACACTTACTCATTTGCCTCAAAACGCTTTTCATCCATTTCCACCACTCTTTCTGTTCTCTTCCTGAGCTTCTCTGAAAAAAACCAGGAACAAGCAAACATCCAAATACAGTACATTCTCGTAAAACCAAACACAGCATTAAATTTTACACAGCATGTTGGTTTTCAAGATTTTTTAGTTGCAGTGCATTCTCTCCCTGCGTACCGGTACTGGGCAATTCCAGACCTGATCAATGTTTATAGGGTAGATGTAAGACCAAGTCACTCATGCTCAATATCTTCACATGTATTTCTCAGAAAGACTGAATTTTTGTTCTTCATGTGTCTTCAATACAGCGATGATTTGTTAGTGTGATGATTTGTCAGCTAGCATGAATAATCACAAGGCTTGACATTGATATGTACGTTCTGCATAATTTTCAATATGAATGCAAGTACATTAGGAAATGCCTTGAAAGTCTCTATGTGTCTGATAACAGGGTTTCCCACCTTAACCTGACTTAGTTTTTCCCACATGTATTAAAGGGATGTGTGACACTCTTCGGAAACCTTGTACTGAATAGTTACATTGAGCTTACCTGGTGCTTTGTATGGTTGTGCCCTGGCAGTTGTAGCTTGATCAATTTCTTCTTTCACTGACTTTACACTCTAGAATGAGGAAAAAATAGAGAAAAGTTTAAAAAATCACCACCAACACTTACCGTATGTGAAGCAAACCAATGAAAACTGATGTAATGCTTATACAGAAATTCATATTTGAAATATCCGTAATTGGGTACTGTCAAAGTGGAGAAAATTATGTTTGTTTTATACCTAGACAAAAACACTCAGTTTGCTAATGTGGCACGCTGATGAATGAAAGCCATTTCTAATAAAACATGTAATTTCTTGTTTGAGGCTTTGACATACACTGATTTCAAAGGAAGTCACTGTAACTTACCTGTGATATAGCCCTGAATGTAGTGGATTTACCAATCTGTTCACTTTGTTTGCCCATACTTTCTGCAGCACCCTTGGCAGTCTTGGTGACTTCTTCTGTGATATCCATACCCTTCTTGGCCCACTCTGTCTTCTTCACTTCTTCCATACCCTGAACACACCGCAAAAGTAACTCTCAATCAGTACTATTTTTGGCAAAAATTATTTGCAGGCATGTGACTCTTATTTACAACAAGGTATCACATGTGGGAACCAAAGCCGATATTTCATTGTGTGAAATGATAAATACTACCAGTAAATATAAACGTTCATGTCAACTTCCTATTTTTTGATAACTGATGTGAAAAACTGAAAACAGGGGGAAGACCAATGAAAACTGTCATAATACCTGATTTACGGTACAGAGGATTGTGGATTCCACACAAAAAAGGGTCATATAATAATTTCTGATAATGTTTTAGTAGCATTATGAAATTTTCGTGAACAAGTGCAATTTGGAACAACTTACAGCCTTCTAAATAACTGTCCTTGGTTAGTGAAATAGACTTACCTCATGAAGCTTCTTACCAAGGTCATCCAATGTTCTTTTCAGCTGCGTTGTTCCCCTTGTTGTTTCAGATTCAAGGGATGCCTGTCAAATCAAGAGTGAAAATTTCATCTGAGCTGCAGTGTTGCAATGTCATTGAATGCTTCCAATGGCAGGCACTCATCAAACACAGTGCCTAAAAACCCCTATGCTAGTAAACAGATGTGATGATTATCAAGGAGACAAAATGTATAAAACAATTTACAATCACTGTCAAGGTGAATTTATAACTTGTATCAAACTGTACACATATTTTGGAATGATGAAAGTAAACAGTAAAAAATGACAGCTATTTTGCAATTGACAAAAACTGAGAGAAATAATTTACTGTGTCTTCAAAGCAAAATAGCAATGTCTTTTTGTGTGGACTTTGTACTCTTTCATATTTTTCCATGATCACACATTAAAATAGCAAAAGATAATTACTTATTATTACTACATGGATATATATTTACTACTTACATATTTTTGCCGTGCTTTCTGAAGTGCATCTGATTTTTCAAGTTTCTGGGCTTCTTCTCTAAATTTTTGAATGTTGTCCTGAAGAAAAATAAACATTTTAATATTCCTTCTTGGGGTGAGCAAATCCTTTTCAGATTCCTCTAGTGCCTGGGATAGTACATGTAGCTCAAAAAAGTACTACCCTTCTGTCAGAATCCACTTGCCCCAACAATCAACACTCTAATCAACACAATGCTGTTATACTTCAAAGTGACACTTAAAAACAATTAACTGTCATCAGAAAGAGTTGTATGTTAGGAATATTTCACTACTACGCTGAAGATAGCTGGCAATGGTGATGCAATTTGTGTAAATACATGGCTAGTTAATACCTGGCAGTATGCTGTAGAAGTTATTACTCCGTATTGATTTTCCCAAATTCACAAATCAGCTGGACTAGAAGATGACCAAAGTGTGAACCCAAACAGAAACACTACTAGTCCATGAGGTCACGCTAGTGGATTTGGTCACCGATGCTTCTGATTCTCATGTAATGTTTTACTGTTCCTTCTGTTTCTCTTGTAACTCAAAAATCGAAATTTTGAGTGTTTCACTCTATATACTGTTTTAAAAAGAACAAAATCTTGGTAGCAATAATCACTTGCTGGTAGTTTAGCAATGTTTTCCTTCATTAGCAGATCTGCATACATCAATCTTTGAATTCTAAAGCTCACACTAGAGCCCTGGTAATCAGGTACTGTATAATCCTATACGCTTTAGTAAACTTTAAGTTTGCCCCATGAATGGATTCGCATCAACAAAGATTCCTTATGAAGTGTTTATCTGTCGATTCCATCAATGACATCATCACTTCACATGAATACCATGGACATCAACTAAACAACTGTGGCATTTTTTCAAGCTGACATTGATTTTGTTGATCTTTGTTATGTGACACAAATCTAATGTGTGTTGCAGAACTCAAGATTAAACCTGGTGAAAACAGTTCCATTGCATCGCAGTCCCTCCACAGAAGGCCCTCAACACTTTCTATTGAAACCACTTTACCCCAAAACCAACTCATTCAAAACTACTGCATGCAAAAAACAACTTCATCAAAAGTGCAATTTCGACAACAAGCCATCATGTATAATTACATGTAATTAAGATGATTCGCAAATTCGATGGACAACTGTAGCTTGGTTAGTTATTGTATGGATCTTTCAAACCATACCATCATGAACCTTCCTAAGAGTGTTCTTCATCAAAGGGGCACACTGCATACATGCTATTGTGCCATAAATTTCAACCACTGCTCATTTGAAAGTCTGCTTTTGTATGGTGGTATGGTGAATGGATTTCAGAAGTTATATGAGATGGCTGTAAGGGAAAGAGTACAGTTTGAAATGAGTGTTTTTAGACTAAATTGGTTGAGACGAAGTTGCCATGAATTGTGAAAACACTGTGTATGCAGCTGGCAATGGCAGTTAAACCCTGGTGCGGGGTATAAAAGACCCCTAACGCATCGAAAATTCATAATAGCGCTTGAGTGACAACTGGCAACAGCAAGGTAGACCGCTCCATGAAAATCAGCCGAAGCGATTCTCAAACATACATTATTGGCATACCATAAACATAGACTGTTTCATAAACACGTAGGCCATACATGTATCCGCAAAGTTTCACAAAGCCTTATAAAATTACGATGATTAGGGGAAAATCGCTTTCGTAACTAAGGAAATGGCCCCCAGGGAACAGTCGTTCCACGATTCAAACAATTGTCAATCATTCAGTGACGCGCAGAGGTGTTAACTGGTCAAACATTTGCTGTGCATACGAGAATAATTACCATGTAAACACACCATGTGTACGCTTAGAGTTACATGTATATTGGCGTGCACACAGGATGAAAACTTCGTGGTTGTCATAAACTATTTTACTGACAAGCGTTTATGATGCAATGACATCGCGAAAGTGAGCCATTTTCGGTCGTGACTTGGCAAGAGATGAGTCAGTACCGGTACGATGTATCCTTGCGAAAAGTGCGTACACTGTATTTTACAGAACTGCAGGCAGAGTCCATAGTTTACAATGACATCGAAAACAACTAAATATTAAAGCATGGCGGAAGCCTCCATCCATGATCAATTTAATTACAGTCAGTCAAAGAGAGCCACTTTTTTTAAACAGTCCCCCAAATCTACGGCCGAAAGTACCAGTACGCTACAGTCGCTTTCGATAAAATGCTAGCCCTGAAAACGGCTGTATGGTTTGTGTATATGTACACGTGTTCTCACACATGGAAATGACATGTCGTGTTCGGAGGGCTCGTAAGGTTTTGACATACCGGTTGCCCCAGTAATGTTTGGACTTCTGTTATGAGAATTAAACAAAACTTGTAAGACATCAAAACATTGTATTTGTCAGTTCAAGGTGAGCAAGTGAGCGTCATCAACCAATCTTCTTTGAAAGGCTTAGGCCTATTGATACGTGTGTCCGAGATCAGCTCATTGAGTTGGCACTACATCATAAGATTTCGACAAAGGTTGGACTTTAATTTCTTCAATAACGAAGATATCTATGAATTCAATCCGTGGTTCATCTCATTGCTCCGAAAATAAACATAACTCGTGATGATTTGTCCGGGGTCACCCTCAAAGCAACCGAACAGCCGACCTTGATCGCTTACAGATATCGTGGTAAGCGAGATTCATAGAAATTTCGATCCTTCCGTGATGTAGTGAACTTATTTTTTTATTTTAGCGATCGGTCATGACGTCGCGTCGTTCATCTATTTCCTACCATTTTCCTGACCATGTTTCTCACTCAATGTTCAGATCGGTAATTCGTGATTTCAACATACGAAATTGCCAGCTTCAGATTATTTTTAATGTTTATGTTTATTACTTTCTTGATGATTATTTCCACTACGTACGGCGCCATTTCCGTATGTAGATATGGCGGTCAGTAGCCGAATCATTCTCGAACGATGACATGACCCCGAAACTTCAGTAAATCAACTCAGCAAAAACTTCAGTAGATCAACTGTGCACGCTCCTGTTTTGATGAAGTTGATATGTTTTCCTTCTTTCTATTTTCTTTCGCGTATTGCGAAGGCTGTACCTAAGCTTATAGTCAGAGCGTGAGTTGAGAGCAAACAGATTACGCAGATAATGCGAACGATGGCAACCGTTACCAACAGACTCATTATGCAGGGCCATGCCCCAAAACGCCCACCCAAACTTGGCATTATTCCGGATCCCGGTCAATTTCGCCCCGGGCTTTAAAGTTGTACTATATGTACAATAGTATAGTACTTGATCCAGAATTTTCATAATACATTCATTCATTCAAGTGGTATCATAGTGCTCTGCCTCACATCTTAAAGTGTCTCACCTTCATTTCTTTGTTTTTCGCCATTTCCTGTTTAATATTTTCAATAAAATCTGCAATAAAACTCCTTTTTTGTGGATTGGAATATGATCTGACCTGTGGATACATCAAAAGTACTGAATAAGTTGACATTTGCATTAAGATATATAGGCAGATACACATCACAATGATACAATAAAATATTCACTGCTTTTCACCCCATTAACCCTTTGAAAGCCAAAGTCAATGTTGTCTCCTTCATAACCCAGCAAGTTCAAGTTTCAAGTTTTCTTTTTCATACACTTATATGATAAACTAAGCTATAGCATCATTAAGGAATACTTTCACCATAATTTTCTTCCATTCAAATTCAATTTGATATATGAGATAAGGAAGATGCTATTTATCTTTTAGGTTCCTTAGACCATGGAGGGAGATCCATGCTTGCATTATATTACAATATCAGCCCGCTTACATTTATTATGGAAATTAGGTCAGACTTTTGACTCGAAGTATTTGAATGGTGAAACCTTGGGAAAACTTTACAATAAAATCTGGGAATAAATCGCTGACTTGTAAAAAAAGTTTAATATATTGCATGATACTGACCTGTGTGAGCCTAAAATCAAGCGGATCCTGTACATGTTGAGTTGATTCATTGACTACGTGACTTGAAACAGGTAACCGACCAATAATTCGTCTGTTGTAAACTACGGACTGAAGACAAAGTTACATTGTTTTTAAACTCGGTTTTGCGCAAAACACTGAATCTGTGATGAAAATTTTGCACTGACAAACCATTATTGATTTTTTTTTCCAAAAATTTGTTTTCCTCTCCATTTCTGACTGAACCGCATTTGCTCCAATCTAAAATGTGACGTAACGTGACTGCCGCCTGGCGTCACAGTCACAACGTGGTCTCGCGCAAGGTTCAAATATTCGCTTGCCGTAATACTTGAACAGAAAAGCATTTGCGCCTAAAAACTGACGAGGTTCTTTCCTTTAGCACATTCGATTCTTTACAAATTTAAAGTTCTGCTTTGATCGTTTCACAGTCATTTCTTACCTGCCGAAACGATCGGCACAGCATGATCCTGGACGCCGCCATTTTTAAATTGCAATGATCTATGGGATAAGTGAAAAGTTCATTTCCCACGATGCAACACGATGGATTAAAAATAATGGCGGCTTCTAATGCATGAACGTGAGTGTGAAAGATTTGTTTTTAAATTACAATTACCATATACATACGATATTGTTTTGAAGAAATACGAAGAAGCCACTATCTGAACATAGTGTAGCATTGTTCTTGCCGTGCAAAAGCATTAGATATTAGAATTTCAGCCCAGTGGAGCGGACTCCGTAGCCGACCACCCTAGCCCTGCGTACATACGTAGCCCTGCGTACGATGCTGTGTGTTCCCGGCGATATACTATACGACCTCCGTGGGAGCGAGGCCGGGAACATTCAGCATCGTACGCAGGGCCACCGAGCATCCTAGCTCTGCGAGGCAGGGCTGTGTGTTACCGGATATAGGCCTCCCACCACTGGGGTCCGTAGCCCTAACACTCCCTGGGTTGTTTTGATGTGTTTTGTTCGGAAGTGGTATGGTAGGGCCCATAGGATCGCATGAAGCCAATGTATCAGCATAGACCCTGGAGGGTCCATGGTATCAGTCACTGTGTATAGTCAAATTTACAAAGGTTTTCATGTCAAACAACATTTATTACACAGAATTTATTTATTTCCTCGTCAGCATAATCTTGAGGCAGTCACGTTGGCTCGAGCGATAACAGTAGCCGAGCCCCATTCAACTGATTCAAGAAAATCATGAGCAAATGTGATCTCAATCCAGCGTGCAATTATTGTTCAATATTCAGTAGATATTTAACTGAGATTAATTGACCTTTTATCGCGTGTTACATTTGGTTAGTTGGTATACATGTGACAGATCAGCCGCCATTTTAACAAGCCGCAATATCGCAAACATTACAATCAACCCGTAACATGTGCGGCGTTCTTGGATTTGTTTACAACGGAGGGGGACCCCCTCAGGAGGATGCGCAGCGCGACGACCACTGCGCTTTAATTAGAGTCCAGACCGACAGTCAGTTGGCAGTGATACAAATCCATGGTACACATACACAGGCTGTGTTAGCAAGCTATGGACAGTTCAACATGCTGCAGGGAGTAGAACAAGAATACAGTTGTATAAACTGAACAAAAATATTGTCGAATTATCAAAGTTAATACAGCTACTCCCTGCAAGCAGTGTCACTATCAGGTACCCCCTGCTACTGCAGTGTCACTGTCACTGCATACCTGAGCAGTGATAGAGAATCAGGTAGCTCTGACTCTGATGTACATGGCAGTTGAAGAAGAGTTTTGGTCAAATGACACTCATGACAGTGAAACATACTTGTACACAAGATCAGGCCAGAGAGCAACGCATGGAAGACCAGGAGACTTTAAAAGTTATCAGAGATTTTTGAATTCTGGCATGAGAATAATCAAATATTAATGAAAAAAGATAGGATCACTATGCTGGATTTTCTAAATTTTCACATTCTCATCATAAGATAATACAAAAGCAAAACTTTGAACAGTAAAGACTAAATGAAAAAATATGTGACTAAATGGTTAACCTTGCAAATTTGCCATTATTACACCCAAAATTTCTAAGATGAAAACAATTATTTGATAGAATATTTTAACCTTCCAGTATTGTTAATTTTGAGTAGCATCTAATTCATATATGTCTTGTACTTTTGAAACAAATTTTTGGTAGGTCACTGTGCTCAGTTTTTTACAATATGACAATTGCCCAGAATTCCTGATTTGCCCACTCTCTCATGATCATCATATTGTGTGCTCTTTGGCAGGAGCAATTGACCTGGCCAGAGTTTGATTAGCTCAACTTAGCTTAGACTTATAAATCCAAAAAGTTCACTGATGCGTTAAAAAATGAATCAATTTAAGATCTTGCCTTAGGAATATGACTTTACAAACTGCTAATAACAGGTAGTGTTGAACATCTGTGAGCGGAACGGCGCAGTGTGTTTATTTTTTCTGCAGGCACATCTTTTACTGATATATAGGCTTGTGGTAGTTTGGGGGGACTTGAACAATTTTGATCATATAGAGGGGGCTTTGAAATTTTTTTAGGGTATTGAGGGGGGATCTGAAAAAAACATAGGATTTCAATTGCAATTCCCCCAGCCCCCCTCCCCCAATCGTTGTTTGTGAACACAGCCTTAAAGCTAGAATAGATTCTTGCAACTTTCATTTAGGTCCTATACCTCCATGTTAATACATAAGAGCTAAAATAAGCTTAGCCAAAAGTTGCAGCTGATGTTCCCTTTCACTGCACATATAATCAGACAGCAGGTCCCCCAATTACCCAGCTATATTGAGACTTCAGTTGGTAATGACCTAGTCCCGTGTAATAAAGGAAATGAAGGCAGCTTTACTGACCAGATCTACCGTTTTTAGTGCTTTGATATAGTTAATGAGTGAGTCATGGTAGTTTTTTTGTGTAGAATACAGATACAGGCATTACTGCAAAATACTGTTATTCAGTCATGACCAAGAAAACATGAATGGGTGGAAATTTCTTATTACAAAATCCAAGGAAGAAAGTATGCTAACCTCCATTTATTTGTACTTCTTTTGATATCTATACCTCTGTAGCATGTAAGAAGAACATACGGGAAATGTTTGTTCCAAGATCTTTATTGCGCAGTGGAAAGCCACCACAAGCCAAAAAAACTAAACCAGTGAACGTTGTACGTAAAGATGGAAGAGCAGCTGATTTGATCGGTGATAAGAGGACAGATGAGGTGAAAGATGGGCAGTGTGGTTCTGAATCTTTCATGTCAAGCTCACAGGGCCAGTCATCAAAAGACGCTATTGTTGAGGAGAAGGTAAAAGCTGCCTCGGAACATAAAGAAACGCCTCCAGAAGATAATGACACAGCAGACTTTCCACCAAGTTATGTTCCCACACTGGAGGAAAGAAAAGCAAACTCTGATGCCTCGGATGATGAGGCAGAGGCCATCATTTCATACAGTAAGGATCAGAGATGGCCAGAACCTGGAGAGCCTGTGTGTATCATGTGTGGCAGATACGCCGAGTACATTTGTGAACAGACAGACGTTGATATCTGCAGCTTGGAGTGTAAAGCCAAACATTTGGCTGAAATGGAGGATGAGCGACCTCCAACTGAACCATCAGATGGTAATGATACATTGACTGATGTAGATGGGACTGATATTTACAAATATGAAGAACATGAGGAGATAAAACAGTTGAGAGATGATCAGATTGAAGAACTTAGATCACAGGTAGGTTTTTCAGTGTGAATGAAATATTGTTACAACTGTAATGGTAAAGAAACAGAACAACTATATAATTTACAGTTTGTCACTGTCCGCAATGTTCACCAAATCATTTTTGCATTTTTTCACTTGCAGTTCACTTTCAAGGGTAAACAGTGGGAGGAAAGTAGAATCCTACCTTAAGTAGTGTGCTAACAAAAGAAACCAGATGTACATTTCTTCTTCATTTCCATCTTTTTGCTTGACAAATAATTTCTTTACATGTTGCTTTAACTATTGACGTATAGCTTGGCATTCGAATAAAAGGCAATAGTGTTCCCAGACCTGTGTTGGAGTTCAGACACCTACAGCTGACAGACAAATGTAAGTTCTACAGTTCAATAATTTTATTACAAAAAACTCTTTGAGTCTTGCTATACCAGGTGTTTATATTCTTAAAAGAAACAAAACAAGGTTGATAGGCTCAGTGTTTTTAGTTAATTTTATCCATCTATGTATCTGGTTAATTCATGTTTGTTGAAGGAGATGGTTTTTACAGTTTTTCTATGAAAATAAAATAATGTTTTATATGGGAGAGATGTGAAATAAGCTTAAAGTCACCAAATCATATAATTGTGATCTTGACATTGACATGTATCACTCAAATTCAGTGAAACTAGTGACATTTGCTCAGTACCAAAATAATAATAGATGATAATTTTCAAAAAGTTTTACATTCACAGATTGACAAATTGAAAACTATTATTGTATTTCAACAAAGCAGTTAGATGTAAAAAGAGTCATTTCTCAATCAGACTTATTTCCTCCTGATATTTTCCAGTGAAGGAAAACTTGGAGAAGGGAGGCTATGAGTTGCCCACAGCGGTTCAAATGCAGGTCATACCAGCATTTCTCTGCCATAGAGATATGATGGTATGTGCCCATACCAGTACTGGTAAAAGTAAGTACTGCTGTAAAGCAATATGTTAGTCATTAAACAGAGACATGATACCCAAACATATGAAGATACATGAAAAGTTTTTCTACATATCATTCACATGTAACCAAGTTATGTGAGTCCAGAAGGAACTTTGCAGCTGTGCTTTGGCAAACGACGATTTTGATATTTCGGACAAGTGCATTTACAATTTTCATTTACTCTTACCTGAAGGTTCAGTAGTTCATTGAAGTCTTATTTCTGGTCTCGTTTCATTTTGTTTCGAATAGCTGTTTCATTTCTCCTGCCAACAATCGTACACGTTCTGAACCACATGACCTACAACCCTGGAACCCATGACCCCCTGGGATTGGTTCTGTCTCCAACCAGAGAACTGTGTATGCAAATTGAAGACCAAGCGAAGGAGCTCATGAAAGGTTAGAGTTCAGCTTGGCAAGACTAAAATAGATATAATGAAGAAATATTATAACTCACAATGTTCGAAGTATTTTTTAATGTTTTATCTGGCTTTCAAAAAGAAATGTAAGAAGGTGCAAAAAGATAAAAACTAAACCAAACGCAAGTGGAAAAAAACAACAAAGCTTTCGGGAAAAATAAACAAAAACCCAAACAAAACCAAAAACAGAATAAGCAAAACAAGGAGACATTACATTGTTCAGCATCTAGGGATGTAGAAGATAACATTAGATACTCTTGGCTACTACCTGTTCACCCCAAATCCCAAGTAAATAGGTTCCCACTCACCATTGATGACAATGGGTTTGGGCCAAACCATGGTGGTGAAAGGGTTAATCTGAGAATCTCAAAATCAAAATAATCCTCACTCTAGGTTTACCAAGGATGAAGACAGCGTTGCTGGTTGGTGGTCTTCCTTTACCACAGCAGTTGTACAGGCTGAAGAAAGGTGTACAGGTATGGCAGTAAATTTTTACCAGGAGTTTTTGCAGGGTGAAACATTGTTTTTCCAGACCAGCTATTAACTTGATTGATATCCCTTTAAAAATACAGTAAAGTAACATGGTAATGTAGCTTTCGTGGAGCAGGCGCAAGAGGTAGAAAAAAGTCATTGTAATATTTACAACGCAAACCCTGTATGGAGAGAAATAACAGCAAGAAGCACTTATCGGCGATTCAGTGCTTTTTACCTGCTGAGCAATTTTCACTTATTTCTCTGAAAATGTTGTCAGTGCTTGCATGGCAATTTTACTGGACTTACACTGTGTATCAGTTGACCTGTTCATCCTATTCCTAGTAAACAGTTCTACATTCACCATGGTTACAATATTTTCTCACTAATCTTTGGTGGTAAAAGGATCAAAGGACAGCAACGTATGCTCAAGCAAATGTGAGTTATAGCATAGACCCTCGAGAAAAAATAATATTTTTTTTTTCTCGAGGGTCTATGACAGTATCTGTGGTTTTAAGATCAATTCCAATGCCACTCATTGCTGTCCCGAATGTTTTCTGTGGGTTATTTTTACAGCTTGTGGTGGCTACACCAGGACGACTCAGAGACATCTTAGCTAAGGAAGGTAAGGTCGGCAAAGGTACACTTCTAGCTTTAGTGGTGATGATTTGAACTATGAGAAGTTAGTTTGAAGTTGCACTTAACTGATATAGGTTGAAACTAATGTGAGATGCAGACTTAGGAAGCTTTGGTTGATTTACACTGAGTGAATATTTAAAACTTTACCTACATGAGAAGACAAAATGATTCAAGTTTGTGTCTTACGTTCCATTTTAATTTTTCCATCATTTCCTCTGTTGCTACCCCCAAAGGTATCTCCCTGTCATTATTGAAAGTTGTCATCATAGATGAAGTGGATACAATGTTCCACATGGGTTTCCAGGAACAGGTAGGTGCCTTTATATTGTGTGGCTCTGCCTTCAAACCAATTTATCTGTGTACTTCCAAATTTATTGGACCTCAAATCTTTACAAAGGCAAGGTTGGGTCTCTATTGAGAGATTGGAGTTCGGTCACCTGTTGTCCATATGGAAAAAATAGAAGTTGAATAAAAATGAAAAGAGAAAGGTACATGCAGAAGAAGATAGGCCAGACATCATTTAATAATACTGTAGTCAGTGTCACATATATCTTTACAAACTGCCATGGCTGACACAGAATCAAATCAATTGGTTTCTGGAAATGTCTGAATTGAAATTATGAAATACCATTGGTTTCTCATATAACTCTGACAAGTAGTTTCTTTTGATTCAAATATCTCAAAACAATTTTTCATTCAAACCCTTGATCTGTGAATTTTTTCTTTCCATGATTCAGGTGACTGACATCTTGAAGGATGTCCCAGATAACGTTCAAACCATGCTTTGTTCTGCCACCATCCCAGCTGCCATTGAGAAAATGGCTTCTGTGTCTCTGGCTAATCCCATCTATGTGTCAGTTGGTGAGGTGAGGGCGCTCTAACAGTTTGTTAATCAGTAAGCTGTTAAGGTGAAATATGTCAATGAGAACAAGTGTGTAAATAAAAATTTAAAGAAAACAGACACGTGTACAAGACTATTAGAATGTACTTTTGTTTGTATTTCTGTAAATGTTAAAACCCTACATGTTTGAACAGTGACACATAACTTGCTTACAATATTACTACGGATGTTGTATGTGTATACTACAGACATTATCTACAGTGCATAATATTTAGAAATACATCTACTTCTGCACACATGAGAAAATAAGCAATAGTATATGTTTTTTTCACAATCGATCCATTTTTCAGTAAGAGTAAATGACATCCTAGAGAATGGATGCTGAAAACATACATGGTATCGCATTTTGTCATTTCACAGCCAAGTATGCCTAATGAAGCTGTCAAACAAATAATCATCTGGGTTGAAGAGCCGTCTAAAAAGAAAAAGCTGTACTCCATTCTGCAAGACCCAAAATACTTCAAGTAAGTTTCATTTATCTTGATTGTGATTTCTAACGCAGATGTTCTAATGTGTTTAACTAATTTAAATAATTTTGAGAAAATCTGTGAGCTGCCTGATACCAATTGTGTAAATTAAATATTTAAGTTAATAGTGAACCTGTCAAATTAGAAATATTACTTCAGTAGGATACTAGTGCACAGACAACACACAGATTCTCTCACAAGGTGGCAATAAAAGTTTATCATTCTATGCTCCTTTTTGTTACCATGGACATTAATTTCATAGATGATATATTTAATTTATAAGGGTATCAATACTTAATTGTTTATTATGTCCTGTAGACATTTGGAACAAGAAAAAAATATATTTTGAATGTTCCAGAAAATTTTTTTTCTGTTTTCTTGTAACTTCTTTTAGGAATATTGCAATGTCATGGGAACAATATGCAATCTCCAACATGTTGCTGTTTCAAATCATACGGCTGGCATAATGACGTGATTATCAATGTGAACTACATTACATTGATTATTTTGGTGTATTATTCATGCATGTTCAGTTTGAGGAAGTGATACAGACATGAATTTTTCTCAAAAACACTCCTGTGAAGGTGTGGCATTACCAGCAGTGCATTATCGTATCATCTGATATCATGCCTGATAGAGATTTGCATTTTATCATTTCAATTGCAGGCCTCCGCTGGTCGTCTTTGTTGAAAGTAGAGTTGGTGCTGATATGCTAGCTGCAGCTGTGTACAAAGTATGTATTCAGA
>LD364687.1:50707-65884 GCA_001465055.1 Ptychodera flava | reverse complement strand
ACCTCCATCATCAGAAGGAGAAGAGGAAAATTCACCACCAACACAGGAAACACTGGACTGGGAAGAGGAAGAAGGGACGATGGGGAGATGACAGCGATTCAGATTAAGCATCTCAGGAATGTCTCGTGGAGCATTAAAATAATTTGACGGTAGTTCATATCCTGATAGAGTGTGAATAATCAAGTGTACACAGTTGAGACTTGAAGCCACTTGGTCACAGTATTTGAATATATCCATATATGGTAAAAGAGATTTGTCAGCCATGCTTACTTATGGAACATCAGTAGCATACCACAATCCAAGGAGAGCGCTATTTTGTGTAGTCCGAATGAGGGATGACTTGACTTTCTACCAACTTCCTTTGAGCAGAAAATTTCGAAAGATCCCTTGATGAAGGCAATCTGATCAGCCAGAAGAACTGGCTGCATTTTTCTTCAAAATGTTCAAACAGTTTACTGTTTTTCGTTTATGTTTTATATTCAATAAAATTTGCATGTTAGAGTATGCTTGATCCAATTTGTCATGTTGTATAGGTACACAATATAGCTCTTATGAAGGTAATTCTCGGTGATGTTGTTGCCATGGTAATTACCATGTCAGATTTTTTAATGAGCAGAGACTTTCCACTGACACATGGAGTCACTCAAATGTCACTTTAGGTGTCCACCTTCTGTCCCAACTTTTGCCCTTTTGCTAGTTTTAAGTTTATCCAAATAAAGAATATTTTAAAACTCTTCTGTACTTTGTTCTGTATGAAGCCAATGCATAGCAGCTAATCCACCGCAAAAGCTATCAAATTTCTTAATAAATACCTGCAAATTGATAAACTGCAGGCACTGTGTATTGGCATACTTTATTTCATCTACAGGTAATTAGGGGTTGACTATTTAGATCTTTGGAAGGGGCTGACGAAAATTGAAAAAAAAAATTCAGAGCAAAAGTTCCCAGAAGAATTTTTAGCAATATCGATTTTTAAGAGAAAAGTATATAAAAAACATGAAAAAGGTGTGTAAGTGTAGAAAAAAATATAGTTTGCATGCCATGCCAGAAAACGAGTTCATCAAATGTTGGAACACATAAAAAAAATGCATTTTGGCATCCTGACAACCCCTTTCAAGAATGTAACAGTCCAATGCTGAATCATTTGAAGAACTGGCTGTGCACTTGCTGTCATTCAAAAGCAAGGGGACCTCATTCCAGTCTGATGTAGGCAAGTGGTAGTATGAATACATCCTTAAGATTTCTCTGTTGATCTATCTCATATTATTCAGGAGGGTGTTATTCCTGAGACCTTAAAATTTAAAACCAGATATCACCGTTACCTAGTGGCGACTATCAACAGTAACACTTTCCTCTGAAGTTTGTGATCAATGATGTCATGCCTTGCACCCTGAAAGGAAGAAAAACAGTCTGATGTGCTTAGGAAGATAATATTTCAGTCACTTTGACTAAACCAAAGTAGGAGATGAAAAACTGTGAAAGTGGACATCCTGTACTGAGTAATAAGTACTACTGAATTAGGCTCCAATACAATAGTACATTTACTTACTGCCAAGTTCTAGGACCAAATTAGTCCAACAGTCACATTTTGCTATCATTCTTTTATCAATAACACATTTGCACTTGGGTGAATAGAGATCAGCAACATATTTGACTGAGAGAAGAGCTTGTTCTTCACAACTGATGAGTGCATTTTCCTCTACGAAAAAGTGTACATGAATGGAGTTACAACCTTCACTTAATTGTGCATTATTTCCAATTTGTTGTTCACTATATTTTGTTATACTCAAAAAGTGAACTTTTCAGAAGTTACCGGCAAGTGTCTCAGGCATACATGATAAACTTTTCATCCTTGGTGTCAGTAAGGTGAGCAGACAGTTGTCGGGACATATTTTATGATCAACCGACCAATTTTACCACTTTTCATGAAAATAGGCAACATTAAATATTTTTCCCTTCTTTTTCAATAAGAAACTTTCACGACAATCACTTGTCATAAACATCAAGTCTGAACATTTACTTTGTTGATTTTTCGCTTTTCAAAATTATTAGTTCTTATGGTTTTCAATAGGCAGCATTAAATATGTTTTTCATTTCTTTTTCAATGAGAAAATAAAAACTTGTCGATTTTGAAGACTATGGCTTAGAATCGAAAATTTTATTTTTCCCCATAGAGTTAACACAGGGATGGCGGCCATTTTGAATTCCAAATATTGGTAAATTTTAGGTAATATGTCTCCCTTGTATCAAAATTTGTACGATGACGAACTTCCGGGAAGTTTAGAGAAAGTTGGTAAAATAAACTGGTATCATCTCGATAATTTTAGATGACAGGGAATAGTCTAAGAAATATTATATTAATATCATAACTGTGATATACAATGAAATATTACAATTATTAATAAAACTTGCTCAATTAAAGGTGGTTTCCGATATACCTTTCTTTGCAATTTGGACTTGCCTGATAAACCATTAATGTTTTACTTTCGTTGAGTATTCGTTTGCAACTGTCTCACCATTTATTCAATAACAATCCATTTATCTGTCATGAACACTACTGTGAATGGCGACATTACAATGATTTGCTGGCTTTGTACAATGTCCAACCTTGCGAAATCGGCAACTTACCGGCTTGCACGCTTTGTAACGGAGACTCCCTTACGGTTCCTCAGAAACAGCATTAAGTTCAAGAACATACACATGTCCAAATGACGTGCATCAAGTAAACAATTTTAGTGTTGGGATTTGACAACTTGGTGAAAATGGTAAATAATGATGGTAGGATTCTACTCAGCGTACGTTTCGTATTTTCTAAATGTGCATCATGCAAATATTACCCTTGAATTTATTTTTACATTTAACATTTCAAGCACAAAAAATAAATTCCGATAAAATAATAAGATAAATGCGAGCATCTAAACAACTTGTTTTGCGCCAAATTCGCGGAACACTCAGTATCACGGCAATAAGATACCCTTTTTGCACTACAAAAACAAAGTAAGTTCCAGAAACTAAATTGAGTTCCACATCTTTGATCACCCTACCTATCACTAGTAAAGTGACCACAATCCCGTCACTGGTTTTACCACAGGGTCCTGCAGGCATTATTTGTCCTGAAGTTATGAATATGATCAATAAATGAATAAAATAAACTTTTTGGTCATTATACAAGCCTTACCTTTGTCGGGTGTGTGCCTATTACTTTACCCTCGCTATCTTTGTATAGCGTTTCAAAGAAAACAGTCCATATGTATTAATTGCCCTCCCTAATCCCCTTCATTAATTTGTTCTGGTAAAAGACGGACCTTTTGAGCTGCTAACGAGTTGTTCGGTCTAGACGATAAGCCCTGCGTTTGCGATCGGCAGAACCACAGTCCCTCTATCCTCTATCGTGGATAGAGGGACTGTGGCAGAACAAATGATGAGGGGGATTAGGGAGGGTAATTAACAGATATGTACTTTATTCTTTGAAATACTATACAGAGATAGCAGGGGTAAAGTAATAGGTACACATGCGACACAGGTAAGGTTGTATAATGGAAAAAGTTTAATACATGACATTTATTGATCATATAACTTCTAGACGAATGCCTGCATACCCTGTGGTTTCACCGATGTTTTACTGTGATATTATAGATTGTCTTTGGTAAAACAAACACATTTATATGTTTGTTTATATAAGGCCATCAATAATCGGTTTCGCCGCATTGCAGGTGCTTACAATGTAAGCCAGAATACGATGTGGAAGGTGTTCTTGCTGGCTGGATTATTCATCACAGACACCTTGCATGAATGCCAAACACTCCTGAATTTAACCCAGTTTGAGAGACGATGAGATAATAAGTCATGACCATTCTAGCATGTAGCTACGATTTCTCCATATAGTGCAATATTCGATCGCAAAAGTAGTGTTCTTGAGTGCCTGTAGCCTATTCCCTCTAAAAATTGCGTAAGGTTTACATTCGTGTGACACCTAAATCGCACGGCACCACCAAGTGGCGTAACACTGTGACTTGGTTTGTGAAAGTGTTTCATATGAAAGGATCCGTACCATGCTACTGTTTCTTTTTTGATGGAGGGGTTCCATGCCTTTTTGGGGGGAGGGGTCCATACCATGCGACTGTTTGTAAAATCTGCAAGTCACTCAACACCAATCAAGAAGTAACCTCAGTGTACCAAAAGGTATGCAACCAATGACATTGAGAGGGACGTCCGTGTATATATATATATATATATATATATATATATATATATATATATATATATATATATATATATATATATATATATATATATATATATATATATATATATATATACATATATACATATATATATATTAATTATATATATATTTATAATTTCAATGCGATTTCTGTCTAAATCATAGCACACTATACATTAGCATATATTTCTGATTCACGTATCCTAGATAACTTGCAAACTAACTATTCAGGTCGTCTTGAACTATTTGATGTATGTGGTTTAACTGCTGATGTCAAACAGGGTGCAAAATTTCCGTCCACGGTACGTTATATTTGTGCATTGGCGATTCATTTTGACCCGTCGAGATTTGTGGGATGCCTATATTTTGTATAGGCACCTTTCCCGTGAGCTTGCATGATTTCTGCTAGAAAAATATATTTATTTCATTTTACAAAGGAAGACTTCATTAAAGTTAGGAAACAAAATTTTTATAAGTCATATTCAGCGTGCGATTTGGATCGAGAAACTCCATCGAAAAGAATGGAGGGCGTTAAAAGAATATTGTTCCTCGGGTTTTCTTGGCAAGAAAAAGCAAATTTACTTTTTAAAAAACGGGGTGTTCCAAGGCACCAGTCTGGTTTCTTGGAACACAGACCCTTCCTTTTGTGTGTAGGGTGGGGGGGGGGGAGTTACTTTTTCATCGAAATAAAGAATACCTTCTATTCTGTGCATTCCATTAATTCGTCTTTAGTCTCACCAATAATGTGCAGCGTCGCGCGCGTCTTGGAAGCTTTTAGCCGATTGGTTGGCTGAAACTCATCGTTCATGTTGAATTGTTTGCCAAAAATTCAGGTAGAGAATAACCCTTAAATTCAGACACCTTAACTTGCTGTAAATCATGACAGTCTACAAATCAGATACAACCTTCCGAGCCGCTGCAAAGTTCCAGATATTTAACGAATATAACGAGGCATCACTATATATATGGTTTGCCGAAATGCCTATTTAAAATTAAAAAGATATTGGCAGCGGTGGGATTCGAACCCACGCCATCGAAATGACTGGTGCCTTAAACCAGCGCCTTAGACCACTCGGCCACGCTACCTCTGCTTCAAGCATTTATTAACACGGAAAAAATTGGTCGATGCCAACTTTTTCCCAGCGGTCACAAATTAAATAAATGAATGAATTGAAATTGTACATACTTTGTGGAGCGACAGTGATTCAAGAGAACAAGTGAATGTCAAGTTGCCTTCTTCTCGTTTTAGATTATAGTAAGTTATACATCTGTCACAAGGCTTTTATTGGCAAGAGCAAGTAAATGTAGTACTCAGAATGTTATATTACACATTTACAACGCGTAAATGTCATACGAGAAACAACGAAATTGATGATGATTTTCAATAGATTCATCAAACAGATAATCAAACGACACTCAGGATAAAATTACAATGCGGGAGTATTTACATGCAGTGAGTGCGACTTCCAGACTGAAATGTTCATATAAAAGATAAATATAAATCGTTGAAATGGAATCAGTTATAATGAATCGAGAATTAGAGAATAAATCTTTAATTCTCCCTGACCTGAAGGATTATTCACAGCCTTTCAGTTTTCACACTACTCTGTACTCTGAACAAATTTCTGCCAATTTCACGGTTTGAAAAACATATTTTTAAGCCATCACAAAACGTAAGGATTATATTTGGCTGAGAAATATTTCTTACTCTCTGGTAAATCGTACTCATCCTCATTGTTAGATTATCATTGGTTTCTTAGCGGTATGCAGGTATAGTCTACTTCTTTGAGAGTTTTAATGCCTTACAATGTGATCTTATCTAACAGGTCGACGTACGTGAAATTTTTAAAACAGAATATGTATGTAACAACCTGATACGAAAGTCCTTCATAACCGGGTAAATGATGTGATCGGGGTTCTTTCTCACGGACAGTAAAATAGTTCTTTTTCAACAATTTTCAAATTTGTCATGAACAGTGCAATAATTGAATAACTAGTAATAGAATACGCTTCAAATGAGGCATTTGGCAAAATTTGAGGTTTATTATTTTGAACCATTGACCTTTTAATGATGTCCCATGAATGAGGGGGAGGTTGCATGTTTGTTGACAGCAACTATGTGAAGCTGTCGAAGCGAAATGGAGTGTCTACTACCCGTAAAGCATTTTAAATTTCATCGAATTATTCATCTTTTTGCTGAACATTTTTCTCGTAAGCTTTTCATGTCTCCTTGACTACTAATGAAGCGTCCTAAAATAGGATGCAATTCTCCCGCAAACTTTAATCCAAGATACGGCTGTCACACTCATATACTCCAGCTGACCCATACAACATAGTATTATCTACACCGACTACCTACTACACTAGTCGTTCACATGTATGCCGACAACGTGCGCCTGAATCACTGTTTGAAATGATAGCGAGTTTCCCTACCCTGGCGAGCCTCTTTGAAAATGTTGTTGATGCCGGTTGGTACATCTGCCATGAAATGCGTAAACATGTCAGGTACAATGGAACTTTGACGTTGGGTCCTCTACATATCACGTGAGTACACTAAAAGTGAAGGTTTTTTAAAAGTTTATTTTGTCCCAGTTTTACCATCATGGGAACTCTGGTGTCCACAGTTTTTCTGATATTGTAGTTTTTGTCGTCGTCGTCGTCGTTGTTGTTGTTGTTGTGTATTTGTAAGTTTAGATCAATGTAGTTTGTTGCCTGTAGATCTAATAAATATTAAAATTGGTGATGATGTCGATGCAGAAAAAGAATGGTTAAAGGGACCCTATGGATTATCACAAACAGTAGTTCAATGTTCCCGACGCATTCGGTCCTGGAACTTCCCCTACTGCGACTGCAGAGTGCATAGGACTACATTGTAGGCCTACACGACAAATTATACGTGGTTGAAAACATGCAGGTGTGAGCACTCATTGGAGTAAAGAAATTACAACATCCTATCCCAATACCGACCAATGGGTAAGAAGTATCTCATTAGCATGCTTTAAAGATGGCGCTTTGAAAGGTTGTTTTGACTGCTTAGTCTGGAATTTCCAGAGGCTTTGGTCGATCACGGTCGTCGTTAATGCGTTTTAATTGAGGGTTATCAAAATTATTCTATCATAGGGAAATGGACCAGCTTTACTGGGTGTCATGGGCGTGTCTAGTGTTTACAGTGGGAATGTTCGCCGCGGGCATGTAAGTATCTCTCTGTGATCCGTATGGTATGGTTTGTGCAATGACACATGAGCGCTGTGCGTGGATAGTACGTTTTCAAGTAGAGTAATTAGGTGTGCTACGTGGCACCCGAGAAACAATGAGAGGGGCGATATCGACGGAGATCACTAAGAAGAGTTAAAACAACTTTATATTTTTCTACTCTTTTGCCAATAAAATAATTTTATTATAATATCAGCTGTGACTCGATATGACGAAATCGGTGTGTTGCCATATCGTACCCTTTTTACGGTACATTCGCCGCTCTAATCTATAAGCCAACCGAGTCGCTGTTCACGTAATCATGGAGCTGAAAACGTTCCTAACGTAAGCTACGAAAGCACACATGTACCCCCAAACGTGAGTATTTGCCGCATCGCCATACAGACTCCATAAATCTGTTACTGGTGTAACTACGCGTCATCAAAAATCATGGGATTACACCGTCAATAGATTCCAATAGGTCTGTTCTCCAGAGAATCAGCCTATTCATTAAATTGTGTGCGTTTCCTATATAAGTTCAGTGATACACCAATCCAACCCAGTCCCATTCAGTTGTGCTTTGCCACGTGTTTGATATTTATACGATGAAATTCTTTCACAAAGGATTTTCTTAAAACTACGACAGATGTGTTGTTGCACAGGGAATCCAGCGTCCAGTTATTAATTTAATAAAAAAATTTAAAATTATTATTATTAATGGTTTTAATCAATATTTTTATTATTATTATCACTGTATTACTATTATTATCATCATCACCATCATTATCATCATCATGTAGTAAAAATTCAAACCAAGGTTCGCCAACTCTTGCGTAAAGTACTCTTCCTTATATACACAGTCTTCCCTGTATACTCACTATGTTCTTGGTTTCAATAATTTTTTCGAGTAAAATTTAGTGATTCTCAAGGATTCTTAGTTATTGTAATATTCCTCATAAAATCACTGATTTAGGAGACTTTGACTTTGGCTTTTTTACATGTAAACTTCCATTGAATATGGTTCCTTTCCTAGCAAATATTCCCTCTTCAATAAATTTGGACGGTGAAATTTTTTGTAAAAAATGCGTAATCACAGCACATTCATGCCTACCTCCATAATGGTACCACACCAATTTTCTGCTAAGGTGACGGAGTGCACAGGAAACTTGAGAGTGCCTAAATGGCTGGGTTCAAACATAGACCCTAGGGTCTATGGTTCAAAGCATAACTTCCAGATGTTGTGTACACAGTGAGATCACCAGAATGCAGCGATCTCCTCAGACCTGTTTTAATATGTATATGCAAATATAGTTCTTTGTCAAAAAAGTATAAATTAACAGTCAAAAAGTGCTGGCTAATAGAGTAAGTGGGAATATGATAAAGTCCCCCCCCCCCAAAAAAAAAGTGCCTTGGTAATTATCTAATCGACTTTCCTTGTCACATCATTGCTGAAGTAGTGTACAGGTCAGTTTTGCAGATGACTAGTGATCTCTTTCAGATCATCTCTTTAAATAATGCAAGATGTGAGGTGAAAAGATCAGTATTCATTTGTGCAGATTGGTAATAAAAGTTTATGCTAATGTTCTTTATCAGAATTCACATACCTCACACAAAATTGCGTTGTATATCAGCTGGAAGTTACTTTATCTGCATATGTTGTAGTACCATAAAAATATTCTTGTCACTGTGGTACATCTAATCATCCAGCTTCCTACAGATTGAGTCAATATCTATGGCCGTATTAGAGGACCATACATAGCAAATGAAACTCGTCATATTTCACTGCAAACCCGTCCCCCTCCTCCAAGTGAAAGTTTGCAAAGATCTGACAACTAAAATTTGATGTGAACTTTTCCAAAACATTAGCCCTGTGTACAGGTCTGTATGTGGTGGAGGCCGTATAACACCGGGAACACACAGATCTGTACGCAGGGCTACCAAAACATGAGCTATTGCTTAAATGGATTATTTGGAGTTCAAACTGCGGACAGGTTATTGAACAAGAAACTTTCCTTGACATAATTTGAATGACTATTTACTGTATAGTGCTAATATGCACAGTTTCCATAGTGGAATGGCATGAAGTTAGTTTGTGTGAATTTGTCCATAATAATCAAAAAGACACTATATCCAGCCTCCCCCAAAAGGCAGTTAGTTGTGTTTTGTCTTCAAAGGCATGTTTCAATAATCCATGACCTGTTATATACTTTCATTTGGTGACAGTGTTTTCCCATTCATAATTTTTGAGAACTCAGATAATCAGTACCAAGTTAAAAAAGTATTAAAAATCAAGATGAGCCATACCATAACATGTTCATAAGCATTTGATGCAGTGATACAATGTTTCTGTCGTACGATGAAGCGTCATCACTCCTTGAAGAATTTTAAACATATACACTGACACTGTATTTACTTCATTGGTTTTTTTTTTCACTTGTTTGCAGACCGGCATGTTTACAAATCATTAGGAAAAGAAGCACACAAGATGTTCCCTTCTTACCATACCTTGCAACAAATATTAAGTAAGTGCATGTGTTTTACTTGTCTTGAAAGTTCAAATTTACCCAGTGATCTCAACACATGAATCACACAGTTTTCATGCAGGACATATGGGAAAATAAATAGTCTGTTCAACCAATCTCCAATCTTCAGACAATCTTCACTGAAAATGTTGATGTTTTGGCAAGTGGTATTTTATTGGAAAGAGGTGAAAAACTGTAAAAATAACCCAAGGCAGAATTGTCTATTTTACGAACTCTCCCCCCAAAATATTGTGATTACATTAGACCAAGGGTGCATGGTACAGCATATTTATGTTAAACTGTCACTGAAAGGTTTTTACATTGAACTGAAGGCATACTCACTTTTGTTTGAGTTGACACTGGTAGCATTTGTTTAAACCCATAAAGTTGTCACAAACAATTGGCTGTTCAATATGCAAATTGCCAAATACTAGTTTTGAATATATTTGTAATATAAATGAGAACCGAAAGTGGATTTATATTTCTGTCAACAATTCTAAAATAATATGAAACACAGACCAAGCACTTTTGTTATTTCTGTACTATTTTATGTTACCATAAAAATGGATGACACACATTTAAAATACTCATGTGATAATTTAAGTACATGGCAGTTGTGTAAATTTATATTAAGTCACAAAAGAAAACATGAATGCATATGATACAAAAATATGTTGTGAAAGCATTGAATAAATAATTATAACTTTCGTATCTTGATTTTATTACTGTTATAGTATTACACTGTCTCCCTTGACACAACTTACAATCAAATGCATTCCACACAATGGATTCGGTGGTCTTCATATGTTTACTTACTATAGTGTAATGATGTTTTATATCTATGTGTTGTTTTTGAAGATAAGTTTTAAACCACACCAGAAATTTCAGAATTTACCCATTGTAACATGAATGCCTAATTGAAAGCAGATACAGTTGTTTCAATGTCGTAAACAATAATGTTGTTTAATCTCTAGTCAAGTGGTAGATAATTCTATAAGTGAAATAGAAAGACTAAACAGTATGATTATGTCAGGGACATGAAATTGTATACCTGTTTTTAATCATCATGCTGTGCATATCACAACCATATGGCACATGAGCATATATGTATATGTATGTCTTGCAATCAAAATGAACTCTCACTCTTCATCATACAGAGGTCAAACAGTTGAGGTCACACAATGTGTATTGTTACAGTTCTTTATTTGTGCATTTATTACATCTCATGTATGCATTAGGTGGATCAGCAAAATCTAGACTTTTTACGTTCCCTTTATCACATTAAATATACTGATACATGCAGTAAAACAGATTGGTTTAATATCACAGGGTTATGAAGGTGCAAAACACGGAATTACTTCATTGAGACGCCACCAATGTTAAGTAGATTCAGTCTCAGTGTTCATCTCATTTTGCATTTTTACTTCATTCATTTTCCAATAATATATCTCGTACAGTGTATCAACAAAGATCATTTGGTACGTGACTACAGTATGTCCTATACGTCTGTACATTATTTGCTCGGCAGACACCAGTATTGTGGAATTTTATTGCACATCAAACCATCCAGTATTAAATCCATAGATGGATCTTACCTCCCTGTATTGTTTGGGAAGGCATTCTGACCTTTCTGTTTGTAATCCAGAATAATTGTTTCAACAGATGGTGCCGGTGGATTTGTATTCTACTCACAGGGAGATTTATTGTTTGATCCAAACGTGGCAAGCTCACAAATCTCACAACCCTGATGATATATCATCGAATTCTTGAACCTGAAGCAGAACTGTGATTATATTACAAATGATGTAACAATATTATGATGGTCATGCTTTGCTTTTTAATAAGGTCATCCTCAGACTTAGATGATGATCAGTTGCTTTCTGATGTAGACTCATGTGTTGCATTGAGATCAATCATACTTGTATTAAAAAGGATTGTCACATACAGTGCAGGAATGCTGTAATCCGGCTGACTTTTTTATCAGGAGAGCAACCAACACAAACTCTCACATCAAGTACAAATATATTTAAATATTCTCAAAGAGAGAATTTTGCTTATAGTGCACATATAATGCAATTTCAAAGGTATTAGAAAAAGAAAAGTGTGTGTTCTCAAGCTGTTTTACTGAAACGCCATTCAGTAAAAAAAATTGAACTTTCTTCTACATTTCAGCAATGTTCTTTGGTGCTATTATGGTTCTCTGGTTCGAGATTCAACCATACTCACAGTCAATACCATTGGAAGCTGTATCCAGACAACATGTATTATAGTTTACATTTACTACACAAATGAAAAGGTAAATAATATTATAATATCAGCATGATCTGAAATTTGTTGTTTTGACAGGTACATGATTTACCTGGTAATTGATACATACATATAAACATACATACATACATACAGACAGACAGACACAGACAGGCAGACACAGACACAGACACAGACACACCACAGTAAGTGAGGCTACCCACAATTCCCTTTGACTTGTGTGGTCAGACATTATTTGCTAAAGGCTTCTTCAATTTTATCAGTTTCTGAACAATTTGAAACTTAGAATTTAATTTAAAGATTATTGGTTAAAATTATGTTCCAAAATTATTGATCATCTTTAAAATTCAGGAGTAAATTGAATGAGAGTAGATGTTTGGAAGTGCTAAAAATTGCACACTTGTCATGGTAAAGTTATCAGCAACTACGATGGTCTCATCATACCACCTGTCAGACATGCAAATTTCCTTTGTTACAAACATTTAAAAAAATCAATGCCCTTTCTTTTGCCAACACAGATGCAACTTATTCCCTTAGTTTCCTTGAAAATATTGTGTATGGCTGTCAAAAATCTATGTCGACAAAATCACAAAATTGCTATCTCCTCTGCGGAAAGGGGGTTGATCTTCTCATTATTCACAGTGAGAAATTAGAGAATTATGATTATCAAAACTATGGTCCCAGAATTTTGATATATAGACCGAGCTGTTCTGTGTACAGAAGAAATTTGCTCCAGTTCAGTGAGTGATCTCTGTGTGTACGAATCATGGAGAATTGTGGGTAGCCTCACTTACTGTGCACACACACACACACTGGAATTAACCCTATCCCTGACCCTGATTTTCACTGTCTGTCATTTTCCCTCCCAGTTCTCTTCCTTTGTTTATGTGTGTGTGTGTTTCTCTCTCTCTCTCTCTCTCTCTCTCTCTCTCTCTCTCTCTCTCAGCATTTTTGATATTTGTGCTACCCATGCAGGTTTGAAATTTTAACAACTATGTAATACTCATTGTTGTTGAAGGAACAAGCTCTGTGGCACATGATCTGTTTTAGCAAAAACCTGTTGCTGTCAACACCAATAAGACTAAATCTATCATGTATAGTGTAGTGAGACGGTCACTTTCACTAGTACAATAGAAATAATCTTTAGTAATAATTTTGTATTTCTTTGCAGACGAAAATCATTCGCCTGACCTTTTATGCCTTCGTTTGTGTGATGGCTGTTCTTTTATACTTTAATTATTACGATCTGACGCCAGATCGGCTCATTAACCAGCTGGGTTTGGCTGCCAGTGGAGTAACCGTGGCAATGTATTCAGCTCCCCTTGCTCAGCTGGTAGGTGGATGACATTCTGCTTTTGTTTTTAAATTGTTGTCGAGAGCAAAATATAGATGCCATAACTAAGGTTATGATAACACTTCTGTTTGTGTGTACCAACAATTTTGTGCATCATGTTTTTTTTTACTGTTTATAGCTGTTGACAGCAGAGACTAAGGCTGTGTGGATATATGTACACGGAATAACTTACGAACATGATTTCACTATTCATGCATGCTTTGTTTACTCAGAATTTTAGACCACCGGCCTTTTACACAATACATGAAAAGAAAAATTGATACAGACGCATGATTTCACTCCACACAACTACAGCAGTTTCAAGTACAGGATTAATTTATATTAGCATTTTATGAATATGTATTCCTAGATTTTCAGTGTTTTATAATTTTCAAAAAAGCATACTTCTGTGGAATGAATGAACACACTGGAAAAGATGATTTCAAACCATACCATTACAGCACTGTGGCTCAAAGTACAGGGTTAATTTATTCTAGCATAATATGAGCATGTATTACATCTGTTTAATCATTTCAGAAAAAAGAGTTAAGTTGCCTTGGTTGCAAAAGTGAAAAATCTTTGAACAGCTGTTATTTCAGTCATAAATGACCAAGTATTGCCACATGCAGATACAGTGATCATTGAAGTAATTGTAATGTTTTTTTCTACAGAGGGAAGTTATACGAAACAAATCAGTCAAATCGTTATCTTTTCCACTTTCGATAGCGACATTTATAGCATCTTCTCTTTGGACCTTGTATGGATTTCTTCTAGATGATATGTATGTCAGCGTAAGTAAAGTTGTATTTTGTGTTAGAGCAACTCTCCATTGTCGTTTGCTACCATCTTTGCCACCACACTTCCACATAAATTTCCATATTGAAACAAGTTTTCTATATAATCCTCTTTCCAGCTTCCTGATGTTCCTTGAAAATGACTTAATTTTGGTTTAAAAAGACTTTCAGTTATCTGAGAAGAAGCTATCGTATTAAATATAGTCCCAGTCATCTTCCTCCTGCATCCATTTTATTTTCACCCAGCCGAGGAAAAAAATTTTTATTCCACGTCATCTGCCGTAATCCTTCATAAAACTCACTCCATTTCAACAATAATAGTTGTCATCAGGTGCACAGGTTTTATCTGGTTCTATCCTTTCCAGATGTTTCTCTGAAAGACTCTTTCTCTGGATTTTTTTAAATAAAAGAGACACCCATGTTTTGGACGGAAAATATGGGAATGTTCTGAAGAGAATTTCAATAGATGTTTTGACAAAACACAGTCGTACTATGACAAAAAAGCGATGGATGAAGGGAAAGTGAAATTACAAAGAAATGGAGTATGGCTGTCAGCTATAAAGAAATGGATCAGATCTTCCACTATATTATTTGTTTCCGTGTTACACTAATATGATCTGTCTGTATTACACCATTCCATAACTAATTCCATAGTTATGAACCAGCTATGTGGTAAACAGGACATATTTATACTCTGTCATCTGTTACACCATACTGGTTTTTGTGTCTAATTTTTTTTTGATATATTAATTATTATATTATGTTTCCTTCTTTTCAGCTTCCCAATGTTCCAGGCATAGCCACGAGTCTGGTCCGGTTTTACCTGTTCTGGCTCTACAGTTC
>LD364687.1:29227-49605 GCA_001465055.1 Ptychodera flava | reverse complement strand
CCAATAGCAAGAATCAGGTTTAACTGACTCTTGCTGTAATTTTGGCAAAACCATGGCAAGCAAACTCAATCGTGACAGAACAGATCACTCAAATAATTAGAGTGTATGTGGATGCCCAATGTTACCTCTTCAATATTGAAAGTTAGGTCTCCAGTATGTCACTGTTATGTTACACTGCTGCAATGTCATCGTTTCTTCGATACATGTACAATATTAAATGTGATGAAACAACAGACGACACCTACAAATGAGACACTGATGATAGAGTAACAAAGATATTTGCAAAAGTTAGACCAGTGGCTGCCTAAGTTATGATTTTTACATTTAGACTGTCTTGTGCCCAGTTTTCAGATTTTATATTTGTTCCTGCCTAAAGCACTGAAACTTTTCAGCGCTACAATTTATGTAGACCGAGTGTTTAAATCAATGTAGTGAATGCCATGCATTTAAATTTTCAGGGTTTGCCACTCAAATGTGCATCTCTCATACGTGAAATTCACTTGTGTTTTTGGTGTATTGAAAAATTTTTGCCAAGTGAAAAAATTTTTGCCAAGTGCAGGACTGTGATTAAATTCTCTTTATGCACATGCAAATTAACACTCAGTACAAACATCACAGTTTCTGTGATTTAACCAACGTAAATTAAAAACACTCTGTATTAAACAGGATTTGTAATTTTTCAGCACATCATTCATATTTTTTATGCCGAACATCTCTGAAGTAATACCACATCAACTCTGGGACATGTGGTGATATTTTATCAGATGCCCAATCAGAATCCTAAACTCTCAACTCTCATTACAAAATGATCCTGTAGGTAATCGGTGGCAATATAAACTGTTTGTGTTACCATCAAAGTTTTACAAGGCAACAGGGCTTAGCCCTCTATGTGCTGTATTTTTTCCCACCAAAATTTCAGTGTAACATTTTACCAATTTTTATGACTTTTTCTGTAATTTTTTGATAATTTTGGATCAAATGGACACAACTTTTCATCGGTAACAATTTTTGACCAAAATTTTGGATAAAATTTGAAAAGATTGTCTAGATTCTGAAAAAAGTTGTTAGCTATGTGATTCTATAAAGACAAAAATTTAATTTGGCACTCAAAGGGTCAAATAAAGGACTATCATCATAAATCCCACAAACATCCAAGGTTAGTCAAGCTGCATTTCTGTTGGACTTTCTCCCCTAGGATTACTTCAGGATATTTTTGTAAGGGTCTTGAGCTGACCTGACAGATTTTCATAGCTCAAAGTTCATGAGGTATATATATGTACTGGTTTCTGTTAAATGCAGTGATCTTATTCACAGTATATCCAAATGTGCATTTTGTAGCTGTAAATGTCAAGACTATGTCAGTATTTTTCATTAGAGTATTATTAAAGACAGCACAAATATGCCCTTGGTGCACAAAAACATCTTGCAGTTTGTAGACCCTAAGTGCACCGTATCGCAATCGCTAAATAATGTCCTGGTGCACTGCGTTTCTTGATTGCTCAAGGAAATAAATGTTATTCTGATTGCAGTAATTTGCCAAAAGTTAGAAATAAACTCAGGTTAACTCTGAGCAACTTTCAAGTTGCTCTCACACTTCTTATGGCTATTATTTTTTGTCATGAAACAACTGAATCTTCTGAGGAGTTGTTATACAATTTGTGATTTTAGAATAATGTTGTTTTACGCAACAGCATTGTGCATTATAGTTTCCAAGATTTCAGTGTAATTCCTGCTGCCAAGTTCATCAAATTGTTCAAACTAAATATGGGTATATGAGATAATAGATTGGGACCAGCAAGATTGTTCAAACTGCATAAGGGTATATTTTCATTTGACACAATAAATTAGGACCTTTTTCTAAAAATTTTTGAACAACCAACTCTAAACCATGCACATTGATCCAGACGCACAAATTTAGCAGAATTTTTTTGTGTTTTTCCCCACATATTAGTTACATTATCTGTAGACAAATTAGCACTGTTTTGAACTTCATATTGGTAGTGATCAAAATTGCATCATCCATAGATGGAACATTCGCTGTTTTAGTATAATTAGTGGTACACCTGTCAGCGTTGAAGGGAACTCTCCTTTTTTGCACACTTATGTTTCTGAAAGTTTGTCTGCTTCCGAAAGTTTGACTGCCTCATATACAGACAAATCTTCATGACAGATGTAATGTAACCAAGTGCCTGTAGAGTGTGCTGAAAATGACCCAACCATTTTTGATGTTGGTACAAATGACCAAACTGTGTTATGATGTGATCAAACTACCTGTAAAGTTTAGTATAGAATGGCTGAGCTCTGTCACTGTTTTGTACATGATAACCAAACTGTCTTGTACTGAGTACACAGAACAACCAAACTGTGTCAAACTGTCGTGCAAATAACCAAATTTTCCTGCTGCTATGATCAAAGTTTCTCATGTTGTGCAAACAGGATTTTGTAAGGTCAGAATGTGCCAAAGTGATATATTACACTATAATTTTCTCAAAAACAGATACAAAACTGTTCTCTCCCCATTTTTATTTCACATCTGTTAGCAAGTTCCCTTCTTTGAAGTTTTCAATGTATACAGATGTGTTCTACTTTCTCCCATAATATCTAAACAAGCCAGAATGTAAAATGCAAAAAAAACATGTCACATGGTACCTTTCAAGTGTCCTTTTTTCCAGTTTCATTATGTCATTCACATGCATTTGTTTGTTTTTTTGGCCCACACAAAGTAGGAGTCCTTACAAGTTTTTTTTACTGTTGCACTATAAAATCCTTTAATATTCACTAAAATTTATGTGCACTTTTATTTCGAATTGATGACTCTGTCAGTGACAGGAGAAACTGACAGTAGTGTTACATTTTTAGATGGATTTAATGCTGCAGCCTAGAATTAAATGAAATCTGCAAATATAGAAATACAACGTTTTGTTCAAGATTCTTTGAGCAAGTGAATTGAACCCAACAACTGTTTATAATCTTACCAGAATTTTTACTTTTACTTCCTTTTAGATTTGTTTTTTCAATTCCACTCAATACAGTGATATGAGTCCAATAGAAATATAATGTTACCCCCTAATAAGATATAGTTGGTTTATAACTCATTTTAGACATCAAGTGTTTCATTTAATGTAACAATGAAATTCATACATTATTTTTCCAACTGAGAAATATTTATCAATGTGCAATTTCCAATTTTCTTTAGTATGCTGGTTTTAGTATTCCATGCAGTAAAATACGGTTCCATGCAAGACTCTTTCATTTTAGTTTTATCCTATAATATTACATTCTTATGATAATGTAATAATCACATTACTACTGTATTTTATGCCTTATTTTAAATTTAGTGAATAATTAAGTTATTTTTCAACCAGAGCTGTGATATTTTTGTATTTAGAGTCATACTGTACTATTTGCTGAAAGAGGAAAGGAAAAGATGGCTGACAAGACTGATGACCATACACTTCAAATGCAGATGTTAGTCTTTCCGAAATAGATGGTATTGAGTAAGTGTCCATCAACATAATGTAACTAGGCCTGTTTGGTTTGAGTCTCATTGATATCATAATGCTGAGAAAATTCATCTGAAATACTAAAATTTTTGAATATTTGCGTACATTATAACATTTCGTTGTTCCTTGAGAATTCCAAAAAAAGGTTCTCTTTGTCCAAGTATTTTGCCCTGCTTCTGAGACTGGGTCATTTGTTTTTGCAAATTTGCAGGTTTTGACTTCTACAATATTAGTAAATGAAAAAAACTGAAAAAAAAATTAACTAACAAAAACAGAAGTAAACTAACAATACCAAATATCTAGAATTAATATTAAACAGGAAAAGGAAAAACTGCTGTACATGAGCGGTTTGTGTTCATTGGTTTCGCTCCTAGTTTTGATATATTTGAACATTTCATTTCCTTGTATTACATCTTATACACAAAAAGTTGAAAGAAAAAACAAAAGTAAGTTTTTCAACCAGTCTACCAAAGCAAAATATGCACATATATATCCGGACACTTGTGTACATACTCAATGAGACAAGCACTCACAAACTATTATGTGCCATTGTGTAAAAAATGTATTTCCACCGAAACTGAAGAGTTGTTTCATTCACTGATAACTCTGACTTCTCAGACGATGAGACCCTTTTCACACAGCTCCATCAGTTTGGAATTCCAGGTTCAGTTTGTACATCTCTACACATGTGAAATGTAATTTGTCTGCCAGCAATGAGGCAACCTGTATTTTTGTTTGTCAGAAAAAATATTGATATAAAGAACAACGCTGTAAGAGGATAAGGAATAACCCAATTTAAATACTGCTACAATAAAATTTACATGAAACTGCACATCTGGAAGTGTTGTCTGTTATTCTTATTAATTTTCTATATTTTCAATGTTTCTTGATACATTGTAATCAGCCTACAGATTTGCCAAGCCCTCATATGTACGCCATTTATAAAGTAATCGTTTCTCTGCTCAGTTTGCAACGTAGCATGAATCAGTGTGTTTTTTACAAAAAGCAATTTTCTCCATATGAATGTGCCATTGTCCATTCCACATTTTCCGTGCACACACATAGCCAGCAGCGTCAGCGAAGAACTAGGATCAAATATTTCGAGGGAGTGTGGTTACACTAAAAGACATGCAAATATTTTTTTCTGTGTTTTTTATTTTATTTTCATTTTAGTTTGTATGGCGTACATATTCTTTTTTCAGTTGCACATCAAGTGGACATTCAGATGAAAAAGCTACAAGGCTGACAGGATTAACAATTCTTGCTCCGGAGTTCTTTTTTATTTCCATTTTGACTGCCAGTCAACTCATATCAGGCTGAAAAATTAGTATTACCAGGACATCATCTTCAAGAGAGCAGAACCAAGGAATTATTGTTGAAACACAGAAAAGAACCAAGAGCAACCAAAATATTGCTTTTCAAGAAATTGTTACTGGGATGTGAAACTTTACACTTCCTGCTTAAAGTGTTGCATCTTAAATAGGTGTGTACATTGCTGAGAATCTCTCTGTACTTTTGGTATGTTTTATATAAGGTAGCGTGCACCTTGAAAGTGAAAGACAAACTTTTGCCCAAACTCTACTGAATGAAAGTTTCAAACATTCTCTTACCAAATCAACGATGAAAATCGGGGGTCACAGTGCAAAGTTTGGAACTAGTGAAACAAATTACCCAACATTTTGCGATATTTGAAATTCAAAATGGCCACCATTCCTGTATTAACTCTATGGAGGAAAATTAAATTTTGGCTTTTAAAAAAAGTTTTTCTTTCTCCAAGAGCTTTCAAATGAGCCCCCACAAGTGGTAAACCAGAAAGGAATTGTAGAAATTTGAGAGTCCGACTCTCTGTCCCTGGGGTCCGTTCTACCTTAACCCAAAACTTACCTGTAATAGGTCAACACACCAAAACTATGAACAGGATCCAGATAAGTCTTCACGGGGCTAGCTGTACTACCTGTGCTGTAAGGTTGAAAAGTGCGCCGCTCGCGGTTGGGAGTGAAGTTTCATTCCCCGAAATATCAATCCCTACCGCTTATGGCGCACTTTACCGTACAGCAAACACCACCCTGTCTCGCTCCAGGGTACTAGACGTTGGCGAATCAATGAGACGACTTGAGATAACGAGACTGAGACTGAGGCGAGACTGGACTGCTGCTCCACGCTAGCTTCGATGGATATTTGGTACGGGGCTTGGTCTTTGTAGGCATCATACAAGGAGAATATAGCAAGATGGTTTCTATGAACTCCCAACATGAAAAAATTAAGGGAGAATCACAGTCACGTGTGATCTATTCCGCTCTCGGACTATGCGCCCATAGACGTGTGTACATAAGCCTGAGAAAAATCTATGGGCGCATAGTCCGAGAGCGGAATAGATCACAAGTGACTGTGGGTAGAATCGTTCGAACCGTAACTGATTCTTTCGTCGTCGTTACTGCGACAGGTTGATCTGTCAACTACAACATGAATCTGACCAAGCTGGAGACAACTGGCTATAAAAAATTAAAAATGCAAATGCCATCATTATTTTAACAAAACCGAAGGATACGTCCTGTAGGAAGGCTGATTTGAGAGAAATTCGTGTCTTCTGAAATCTTTCGTTCCTTCCATCGTTCATTAGGGACTGGTCAGTTTCTTCGGCCGGGGGTGGGGGCGGTGGATCATTTTTTGCCGACGTCAAAATGTGGCTGACCCCCCTATTCCAACCTTTGAAAACTGACTCCTATTCCAACTTTCGAAAACAGGGCGACCCCCCGCGCCACAAAGGTAAAACAAAATGCTGGATATAAATTCAATATATATATATATATATAGGCCTATATATATATATATATTATAATTTTTAGGGTATATTTTAAACATTCAGCGATTCTGTGTTTTTAATGAAATTGTAATAAGATAGGAATTTCAAAGTGTCAATTTTAAAGTTTGGATATAGTATTTTGAATGAGTAGCAAATGTATTTCACACTTTCTATGCTTAATCAGAAGTCCTGAACTGTTGTACAGAAATGGATGTCAATCATTAATATCAAAGAGAGAAAAGCGGTAAATCAAAAACTTTGATAGGTGTTTAGACTTGCCAGCCATCCAATTACATCTCCTGGGAAGCCATAGAGACCTATTTTTATAAGCTGTGGCCAAAGCTGTAGCTGTGGGTCCATGGCTGTTGTGTTTTCAGACGGGATTCCTGCCTTTTACGGGCTGGTTTTTGACTTGTGGCGGGGTTAAAATCATAAAAGTCAAAACCAGCTCGTAAAAGGCAGGAATCCCGTCTGAAAACACCACAGCTATGGACCCACAGCTACCAAATTGAAAGCTGATGTTTGTAGTATCTGAGAGGACCTTCTCTTTTAACATAATATTGTGATTTAAGGTCTCAGTAGCCGCATCTTTCCACAGAATTTTCGTGATTTATTTTCAAACCAAAGACACATCATGCTGTTGTACTCTTTTAGAGACGTGGTGTGTCTGCTTGTTACTACTTCGTACAAGAGCAGGGCGAAGAGGAAGCAATCCAGTAAAATTGTTATGCCTGTCTTGCGCCCTCTATCGGGATAACAATTTCGTCAATTACTAAAAAGATTCCGAAGAAAAGTTCTAAAATTAGAAGAATCTAAGAAATTTCCATAGGAGGAAGTATATATGCCATAATTTGTTGACCGTTGAGGGCGTTGATGCAGTCCTATGCTTCATCCACCCACAGTCCCTCCACTGGTGTGGAGGGACTGAGATATAACTGAACACAACTGACCAGCCAGCGAAGAGAAGGAACATTGGTTGGGATTGTCCTCAGCTAATTTTCACAATGGTTTTTATCTCCACTTTACTGCTATTGATCGGTGCAGGTACGTGTATCTCAATCGACCTCAACAGCCCTGGAGCATTTTTAAGGGGCAGTTATGTTAGACCACGTAGTAAAGTGAGGTGCTCATGTAATTTCTTTTCTGTCAGACATCAGCTCTGTAGCATATGTACCAGATTCTCTGCCCCTTTAGGCAAAATGAAAATGCAGCCTTTTCTAGGTTGCATTAAAGGGTTTTGCGCACAGAGAATCCGATGCCTATGCTATTATATGAAGTACGTCCATCTTTTCTCCATACTCTGCTTCAGAACTGGCGATATACATATACTAACATTTCGTTTCGTAATGAATACCCATGAATTAACAAAAAGTGGTTCATTTCCCTTCTTTCGTCAAATAAATCCATAGCAACTCACTACGACAACTTAGTTGCGTCTCTGCCACTTGGATATAGTGTCAGGGACAATCCAAAAAGCTGTTCGTAAGAGATGGAAGTCAGGCGCGGACAGCTGGTATGACCCTGCTCTTGCAGGCAAGTTTTAGAACTTCTTCAGCGGGGAGAGGGAGTGATCATCAACGCCATACATGATGGCGAAAAGGCATACGTGAAGAGAACTGTAAAGTTTCAGTTGCAGATGATGTCACTGTTCATTGTCTTCAGTTTACTTCCTTCTGCATGGTCAAATTATCAGGTTTTCGACGGATCACTCTTTTCGTTCTTTCTGTAGCGTTTCAAAATACAAACGAGTCGCTGAATCATGGAGGTGAACTTGAACAACAACTGCGTCCAAAACGGGAAGGAACTTTTAACGTATGCGTATAAACTTTGTTTTGGAGATCTTGTTTATCTTCTTAACATTCGTCATTGTTCGTTTTGAAGTGTCAACGATTGCGAGTTTCACAATGAATCACTCCTGAAAATAGCCTTTCGATCGACTTAGTAACGGCATTTATTCGAAGCTGATCTCATTAAGAATGAGTAGATTGTTTACATTTTTACATGACCGTTTACTAATACCGTTTCCGTGGTTCGGTGCCATCCTGTTGACTACACAGATACTTATAATGTACAGCCCCGGATAAACCCGGATCTTTGGGGTCCTATAACATAAAAGACTCATTCTTATTTTAATGGGGCAAACATTGACTGTCTAAGGAGATTGGGGCACTTTCTTATAAAAATATCACCTATCATAGGAGAAGGCATTATTTCTTCCGGAATATACCAGCAAAATGTCCCCGCCGTCCTCAGAATTTAAAGAGGTTGATTTCAATCCCGGGTATTGAGCACGTCCTCATTGTCATACAATAACAAAAGAAGTTTATGTACTAGTAACTCCCTTTGGGGTAGGGGTCTATGAATAACACTCCGGAATCTCGATTGGTCGTTATTATGGACGTAAAAGGAAACTATTTTATTGGTCATTATAAGCCAGGCCTTTTGATATAAAGTGCATTCATCTTTACATAGAACGGAGCATAATGACATTTGTATGGACTGTAAAAAATATGTAAAGCACTGCATCTTGTGAAAATCCTAACAAACAGACCCCATTCTATATACTCATTAATATGCGCATTCACAGGTGAGTTAGCTCATGGCTTCCCCGGACAACCTAATCTGTTTGCGATGGACGACGATCAAGTCCTGCTGTCGTGTCCACAATACATACCGTCAAAGCCATACAGCCAGGTAACCATCGAGTGGATCAGAGCTTTCAAAGATACGGTGTCGTACACGGACAGCCAGACAATTGCCATCGGCGTCAACTCAACCTTGGTTGCCGTGGCGGGCGCGCGATACTCGCTGATGCATGGTAGGGATTTACTGATCACCAAAGTCACGCCATCAGACAAGGGTGAATACCTGTGCAGGTGGATTTTTCAACATCGTGAAGGTTATCACACGGAGAGATTTAAAACATTCTTATATGTTAACGACTATGTCGGTAAGTTTAATAAATTTTGGAAAGAGCTATCTTTGACCAAAGTCCCATAAATTCTGGTCGGTAAATGCCACAAAACATTTCTTAAGGGGCGGGGGTCCTTTGTTGTGCTCCTATCGTTTTCTGAACAAGGTCCTATTGTGATAGCATTGAGATATACTAATTCCATGGTAATATAAGTTCCCCTATTAGTAATTCTAACAATTGGTGACCCGAGATTTCACAAACGCCACTGAAGTTACTCAAAAACGACCCCAAAATACACTTTGGTGCTATATCTGGTTCTAGTTTGACTGGCGAGTAAATTATTCGAAATTTTCTGTCTAAAATTTGCTGATGTCGCAGATAGACTATTTCTATAGCGACAACTTCACACCAACACATGAATGAGAAACAGCTGAGCAATAATACAAACGTTAAAGCTGCTGTCTTGGTCACGGTGACTGGTCACTCCCGGTTATCAGCTAGCGCCAACTTCGGCCCTTCACGACTTCTCGTACACATAAACGCCATTTAACCGTATCTAGAATGAATGAAATCATCCGATATTATTGCAATACGAGCATTCTTTGGTAGTGCACAACAATAGGTTCAGAGGTAGTTTTAATACATGGATTTTCAATGACCGGGCTTTCTGTCTGCGAAAACGCAGGCTTCGTTATCTATTGACAGCCTCTATCTTTGCTGCGGCCAAAGGTATTCCTTCACGACTGTATCATACACTGTCAGTGTCAATCTTTTGCAGATTCCTGTCGCGAACACACCGAAAATGCGACCAAGGTTTCCGTGGATACCAGCAAGTCCGTCCGTTACCAAGGACAGGTCACTGTGAATCTGTCGGGAGAATGGCGAACGATCGCCACGCGCCTTGGACTTCTCGTACTGTGCATCGTTATCATTTCAGTGTGCGTCAAACGAAAGACTTCAGTTGGGGCTGGCTCCGAAAAACAACGTTACCATACACTTAGCATGTAGGATTTCATCTTCAAGTTCTATATAAAAGCACGATTCTTGCACTGAGGAGAGACAAACCATACTTTTTCACCTGACAGTCTAGCTAAGACAAAAATTTCAGAACCACTGTTAACATTTAATGCAATTAGAGCCGCCATAAGGTTGTTCTACATTAACTGGTATTGCGAATTGTCCAAAAATCTGTCGATTATTAAAGTCATTCCGTTCTGTGACCTTGGATATGCTAGACCTTTGACCTTTGCTGACAAATCAACCACAAGGCGATTAGTTGACCAGTCTACGTCTACATATAAAGTTCACACTTTTGAAAACAATGGCATGGTAATATTTCTTTCTGCTATTTATACACCTGAAGCTATTTATATATCTGACGGGGGACATGTGTAACTCTAGGGGCGTAAGCCTATGTCCAAAGACAGGTGAACCGGCCATGGTGGCGCTGTCACCTCGACATCAGTATCGCAGACGCCAGCCTATCATAAATCACACAATATCAGAGACTTTAAGCGCTAGCAAACTTCAGCACGAAGAAAAGACAGGTGAAGGAGATTAGAACTTTCCAAAAATGTCGGATTCGAGCAAATGTTTATTCCTACACCTATTTGATGATTTCGGATGTGAAATTAATGTCAGGAGGAGTCTTTTGACGTCTATCCACATGAACTTGGAATTTACAGAATAGCTGCGAATACTATTAAATGCAATCGGGAACTAAATCATGTAGGCCAATATCTTAGCAAAGCTTACATTTTTAAGTAATGCGTAAATGTGGATATATTTTAAAGTTTGATCTTTTTAGTGTCACCAACGAACGAATATCAATTTTCTACTGTTTAACAGAGCAACACACGCACAGTGTATTTCCTTAAATAGGCGTCCGTAGGTACATTCTAGAACTACACATCTTTATATAGTCTAACTTTGATCGTTTCTTGCTATATTCTGTTGCATTCCTAATAAAACATACCTTTTACAAAATATCTGTCTATTCAACTCTGTAATCAATTCAATGCACCATGGTTATCGATCACAACAAGCGTGTCGTATTTAATTTGTCCATAAATGCAGCTTGCATATTTTTCACTCCAAGTCAAGCAAAGGGAACCCAGACTCATGGGTAAGCGCCCTCTAGGTCTTGAAGTTGCGGAAAACCTATCGCGCATTCACACAGGCGGTCGTTCCCATCAAACATGCATCATAGAATGACGTTCACCTTAATTTACAAATTTGAACGTGTAATGTTGCCGATAAAAGTCAACATGCAAAAATCTCAAAGTTTTTGGTACACAGTGACACGCATAGATTATTCATAACACAGATGTACTTGATTTGTCAAACACCATCGAAGACATACACAAAGAATAATTTATTTGTATTCCATGAATATCTCCGTGTGATTTGATACACATTACATTATCGGGTCTTTCAAGCGATAACTTAAAGGGAAACAGTCGTCGGAACTGCGCCTGTGCGAGTTTCTTGTTTACAAACAATGTGTTTCGCGCACGATATCTAGATGCACCTCATCATCATAGCTGCAACATTTAAATTATACGATGTAGATTATGACAGACATGCTTGAACTCTCATTAATCACCATCGTACATTGGATACAGTGTTTACATTGGTCGTGTGTGTCCCATACAACCTATGAGCGCAGTCCCTACGACTGTGTCGCTTTAATTGGTAGCATTGCATGTGTTGATTTGTTTTGATGCTTATGTGTGGCAATGTGATAGAAACGAACTGAATGCCCACACGGTAAGTCGGTGAACAGCGTCAGATCGTGTCAATCTATCTAAAAGAATTTCTTAAAGAAAATTTCAGTGACCTATGAAGGAAGATTACACTAAAATTCACTTTATTTTACATGATTTTAGCTTAGAATGAAAATTTGAGTCACACGGGCAAATTGTGTGTATCGTAACAACAACACAGATATCACATTACACGGCAAAATAAGATATCCCTTTGAATTTTCTTATTATCTGTTGACAGGCAATATAAAGTGAGTAAAAACAATAACAAGTTGACAAAGTAACTGTATACAATTGATCGTGCCGGCGAAACCCAAGTGGGTGCATGAAAATTTCACAACACTCGAAATTTGCAAGCAGTAGGAAGAATCAATTATGGAATCTTGCTGACAGTTGTCTACAGTGTCACAATGTACTGTTCGTTTATTAACCATTTCCAATACCAAGTAAAGAGATCAAGTAGAAACCACACAATTTTAGGACTTCTGTGAGCTTTTCAAACGTATTAACTGTATATCGCAAAATATGTAGCCTTTTCTTCTTCGATCCAACTGTTTAGAGCGATCTCCATGTTGTATTGGAAGATGAAGTCTGTTTCTCATCGTTTCCAGGATGGTTTGCGGAACGTGAAATCTCGTCGTCTGTAGTAATATTATTGTGTTGTTCCTTCTGCTAGATTTCTGAAAACTGTGCACATAGTGTAATCTATTCGTCAAACTTCATTAACTGAGGAGCCTTTTTCAGAATTACCATCTCGAACCCAAGCCTTAACACCGTACCAAAACCTAATCCTGTGATGGACCTCCCAAGTTTATGAATATTACATAGCTGATTAACTGCTCTTCACGCCTATCACGTGATAATGTCATATTTCGAACACTGACTTTCAAACATTTTCAATAGAGGAAAAACACAGAGATAGGCCCAAATGAACTCTTAGGTACCGGCAGACGCCATTTACTTATTTATTTATTTTATTTATTTATTATGCCTATGGGATCTAGAATTATTCAAAAGGTCAAATAAATTAACATACAAATAATACAAAATACAGTCAAAGAACTTACATATTTAAATCTCGAAAAATTAGATACTGACAGATGAGTAACAATCAAAATAAAAGTATAAGTACGAAATAATGCAAAACACTTAAGATGGGAACTGCCAAAAATATCATTTCGTATGCAGTTTTAAACCAAATATACTCACCAATTATATCAATTGCCGCTCGCATTCTAACAAAGCTGCAAACTTTATATGTCAGAATGAGTAAAGAATGAACAAAAGAATAGCGTCGTCTATTTTAATTGCAGTCCGACATTGCTGCACCATACTTATCAGATAAAAATTCTTTTTTTAACCTTACAATCGGTCACACAAACCTGTCTCACTGTCAGTGTAATAGCTACAGTGTTTTTCATAATATCTAACGTGTGGCTAAAAACTTTCGCATATCAAATTGCATTTCAAGTAAAGTCTTTTAGTGAAAAGTAAAAACGTTGGAATAAGCCTTGCGATCATTGAAAAAGAAGTTTGACTGAGGGCGCTAAAACAATTTTTCCACGACCACATGACAAATCCGCTGTTACAAAAATGATCTCAACCCTTTGAATAGATATACGCTTGGCAACTTTAAACATACAATGATTTAGCTATCATATAGCCATACAGTTTATTCCGGTATATTTAAGCTTGCTTTAGAAATGTTCTCTTTCCATGATACTAAAATCTGTCACTAGCGTTCTTATCGTATGACATCTTTTCGCTTTCAAAGCTATATTAAGTAAGGTTAGCACACATTTTATGATCCACTGGAAATAAATACAATTGAATAAATACAATTGAATAAATACGACAAAGATCACACAAAGGCCTGCATGTTAGACACGACAAAAATATGGGGTTATAATGAGCATTGTTCAAGCCTATAAAAAATGTGCGTCTTTTTACATATAACTCCCTGCGTACATTGAAAAACTGAATGAAACCATTATCAATGTAGATTATGCAGAACAATCCGGGGAAAACACGGCACGCACGCATCAATGCCGTGTCAAAGAGGTGTTATTGCAAAACTTCTCTCTGACGTCATCAGCGTCCCTTCTTCCCTTTCTGTTATCGTCTTTGGCATTCACACAGATTTCCATTCTTGCTGCCTCCTAAAAGGGAATCAAACAATACGTATTGCATTAACAATGAAGAACTTTAAAAAATGAAAAGTGATCAATCAAGACAATATGCAAATATCGAGATTCGTACCAGTTTGTGGAAAAGTTTTCATGCAATCAGATTTCAGCGTCCTTTAGTGGCAATGATACTGTTTGATATCACTTCATTATCGACGAAGATGATGATTACACTCATGGTGTTTACAATTTTTTCTCTCACGTAAAAAAGGCAAGTGTTTTTACCTCTAAGATTAATCGAGTGCTAAGTATAGAGTATCAACAGAGCATCGATCTGCATGGTCTCCTCTTTGATGCAAACTCTAACATCTAAGATGTTTCGATTCTATTTAAAGAGTGTTTCTGCTGTATCGGTTATTGCTCAAGCTTGGCAAATGAGGGAACGACTGGGCATAAGACAAGCCCCTGCAATTTGATGAAATCCTAAAGGGACAAAACCTGCAACGTTTCATGATATTTTCACTCGTTTCTTCTCTGTACGGCATGTTGAAGTGCAAAGCATTCGTCTCGCCAATATAAAGAAACTGCGTCACGTGATGTCGATACATGTAAATTAACTCTAATCCGGAATAAAAGTTAGTCAGCGACTGTGAATTTGCACATTGCGAGAAACCGTATCGTACAGACAGGTAAAAATACTGAAAAATATATCAAGATTTGAATCTAATAGAAATTTAGTTCGATTAGCTGTGAGGTTTGATGCATTTAGGGTTTTTTTTTTGGAAAATTCGTGTCAAAGCTCCTGGTGTTCAACTTATTAACGCAGCCTGTACACGAATTGCAATTTTCAATGTTATTGTTAACTATTTTTGTTTTTAATGTCAACTATAATTTCTTTTTCTACTCCCCAAAGTACGTTGAGATACCGAGTATTTTTAAAATACTTTCTTTGCTGGTTTTAGGTAGGATCCTTTAGTCTAGATTTTAGCTTGCTTGATTTTATCGATTGTTTTTAATTACACTCTTTCCTCTGTGAGTTATTTTGTATTTTCTGCGTTTATTTTAGTTCTTCCAGTAATTTTCTGTAATGTACAGACCACTGAGACAAGGTGTGTAGTAGTCTTTAAACAATAAATTATATTATATTATATTATATTATATATTCAGCTTGTCAACTCAGCCTGTACATGTACAGACTGCATTATCATTGTTGACGACTCAATTCAGGTGCGGACTAGAATTCAACCATAAACAATATCAGAACATTTTTAGGTGCCACGTTGGCAAGCTGAATAGTGGGTGTTTCAACGCACTTTTATGAGAACAACTTGTCAAGAACTTACAAATGACACATAAAAACATCATAATGAGAACGTCATCAAAAGTGGCAGTTATAAAATCTGGACTAGTTTACACCATTGTATATTGTATACGTTGCATTGTCTTTGCAAAGCTAATGCTTTATATGGCAGTATACGTTAGGGAGAATAACTGAGAAAATGAGCTTGTTTCATAGAACGAGAATAATGGAAATGTTATCAAAGCTGCAGCTATTGTTCATATAATGTCGTGGGAGGCAACTCACTTTTGATTATCTGGAATGATGCTTCTCCCTCCTGCACGAAAATTTTCTCCTGGTTGATAACCTTCATTTCTGCGGCATACAACCCGTAATGCTCCTCCGACACCCTAGTTATGGAAATTTTCAAGTAGTATTTCCTTTTGGTCTCCCTGAAGTCGATGCAATAGTTACCAAAGCAACGAGATTCGTCACCAATACGACGGTGGAGCAAGGTCATGTCGGGACTGGTGCGAAAAACCTTGGCATCATACGTCACGTTAACAGCGTCCTGAGCGTTCGTCGTCTTCCTTTGACTAAAGGAGAGTGTGAGAGTTTTATTCTCACGTGCTACAAACTTTGCGTCTTTCGGTCTCATCGTAAGTACTTCTGTCGAAAGAACTGTATAAGAAAGAAAGAAGGTCAGACGCTTAGCATATGGGCAGACAAATAGATAGTAACACAGACACTGTAGAGAGGAAATTGTCCGAAGCTATTTAACATAATCTGATCTGTATTGACCTCAGTTATATATATCATTTGCATCATTCATATGATTTATCCTCGCCCACATTGTACCGATTGATCCATTAGCTCAGTTGGTAGAGCATCCGTAATGTATACGGGGGGGTGTGGGTTCGAGTCCCGCATTCACCACTATACATCATAAGTTAATTCGTATGGTGATTCAAATTTACCCTTATTCTGCTTTGCATCATTCATATGATTGATCGTTATTAACTAAAACTGATTCCTAAGTTGGTGAGCGAAGCTCTGTAGAACCCCATAGGATCCTTAGATTAAAAGTTTAGGTGATGAGTTTAGCCGTTTACTCACCATCCACGTACAACAGAATGAAGAGTTGAGAAGAGTTGCCCCATCTAAGTGTCAGGAACGCCCACATTGTACCGACTGATCCACTAGCTCAGTTGGTGTGGGTTCTAGTCCCGCATGGGTCACTTTTCATTCACCACTGTATTATATATATAGATAGATAGATAGATATATATATATATATATATATATATATAATTATATATATATATATATATAATACGTATATAATACAGTACTGAATGAAAATGTGTGTATATACATAGATACGTACATAGATTTAAAGTTTCACTACGGAAAGTTTTGGCAAAAGTTTGTCTTTAAATATCTAGTAAGAAAGCACATTGTGTTTTCTTCATTTTGTATGAAAAGTTTTCATGTCTAGGAAACGTTTCAGTACAAGTATAGTCGACAATGTATTCTAACACATGTCAAAACTACTTAATTGTTATAGACAACTGGGTCGATATCATTACTCTATGAGTTTATCAAACAGAGTTTATAAATTGCAGAAGAATTCACCTGCAAAGAAGGATCATATAAGAAGTTTCTTAAATGCGCGTGGTGTGTTTTCTTTAATTTGTAAATTGGTTCAGATATATGTAGTTGACAAGCCAGAAATTCGATATCAAGTATCCCATAATTTTTCGTCCCTCTGTTCCCGGCTGTTTAGTGTCGTAGTAGTCTCGGTGACCCACCGAGACTTGTGTCGTAGGCGTTTAGTAGACGAAGGAATTTAGATTAATGGTGATATGACGTCACTCCGTTTTGTTTGTGCACATATACGAACGGATCTTTCACTTCCGTAATAAAATCTGTATGTGTTTGCTATTTTATAGGGACAACAGCTCTAACTTTTAACAATATTTTCATCATTTTTGTTCAATAAAAATAAACTATTTTCATCATTCTTGTTCAATAGAAACAAACTTATTTTCTTTCCTTCTCCCTACAAAAGCATAATTTATTGAAAAACAAAGAATTATCCTTGCCAATCGTGTACAAGTTGCAACATCATTGGACCGAAACCAAACCGTCAACAATAACGCCAGTATCACACTTGCATTAAACTGTCAGTAATTTGACAAGTAGTGCAATAGATATTGGACACGATTTTGGAGTAGAATATGAAATCATCTTATACTGACAACCCAGAAACACTGAAAAACGGCATAAAAATGCGACTGCAGGTATTCTTTTTTATTTCATATCACAAGAACGGCTGTAGCTAGTGTGTATAGTTTTGTAATTGTTCACAATCTACACGAGTACGATTTAAGTACAAGTACAGCGCGTAGGTCTGATAATATACTTGACTACACTTCCCTCCCTGATACTAGCTGCCAGGCTGTCAAGTGCAAGGCGGGTGTTTCTATTGAAATGACATCATAATGATGTCATCACTCACCACATTGACGTAATTTAGCGTCATCGTACAGATGTACATGGATTGGTGTACAATTCTCCCGAGACCAGATACGCAGCAATTGTTATAATTGTACCTTTTATACACATTGACAGTATTTTGCAAGATGTAAGTTTATTAATACGCCTTTTGGGGTTTTCCTGTGTACTTTGTACAAATAGCACATATTCCAGTGCACTGTGTATCATGAAACTTAGAATCAACTGGTCAGTGACTTGTGCCGATTTTGTCTTGCACCCTCAGCTCACCTTCTACAAGACGGTTTACGTTCTTTTCAAATCGATTCTAAAGCACCCAAGTGCACAATGAACAGCAATTTTGAATGGGCAACTCGCATTTCCGGAAAGGAAAAAACCTTTCTAAAAATGACTTATCGATCAGGGGTAAGTTTAACGATATGTCACCATACATTTCAAGGTAGCTTTTCTTCAACAGAATAGAGATACGTCATCGCATTCAATATACACTGTGCAGACAGAGTCCAACACCTTGCGCTTTCGTCCACTGTCAAACGCTTGCTGGCAAAAATGTTTCAGGGGAGATATCACTTTCGACTAACGAAGTATTTGACTGTGAATTATTATCAATACCGAATGCGCATGTGTAAATTGTGAACAACAACGCTATTAAAAGAGTAATATTAAGTTAAAAAAAAAAAACCAAGCGATCGCCGGTTTGAATTCGCATCCAATGAATTTGAATCGTACAATTAAAACTTTTTAAAGTTAAATTATCTCTTGCCGCCATAGCACCCATCATATCATCACATGGATACAGTGTGAACTGTGTGTTTGTAATTCATTCACGCCGTCATACCCGCAATGCCAATAATACAGTATACAATCTAAGGTACATGAATGCTGTCAATTGATAACGAGTAATTATGTTCAGATCGCACCTACCCCCCAAAATTGTCTGTGAAACGGTTTGCATGAATGAACCCTAATTTGTCGCGCTTCGAGCAGAAGATGCTGCGGATACCTGTATGTGACAAGAACAGCACACCATATACAGGGTCTGTGAACACACTCACAATAGCCGAACAGATGCACAGTGCAAGTATACTCTCCGCATTCCACCGTACCCACACAAGACAGAACGATTTCATTAATCTATACTTACCATTGGCCACTGTTGCAAAGACAACCACTAACGTAATATAAAAGTACATTATTGCAATTTTTTCCTCCGCAGATTTGCTCGAAGTGGTAAGTTTGCGGCTCGAACTCAAAATAATATACACATGGTGCATGCCTGAATTTATGACATTAGTTGGATTATGTAATTGTTTATTTTCAGTCGTGATGGCAGTCTCGTCAGTGATTGGCTAAAACAGAAAACCGGCACCACACTGTCACATGCCAAATATTAATTATGCATACATGTTCCAGTATGATTTCGACACATGCAAAGACTCGGTTGTGTCGTTATAAGACAATTGAAGAGTTACCATGACAACACTGGTAACAAATCAGACACAGCAATATGCAGTGTTTGTTGTTATGTTCGGTCATGCTTCGCAAATAGGTGGGGAATTTCAGCGATTGAAGAACATCACCGACTCGAAAGGTCTGGTAATACCCAGGTCGGAAATAAAACTTCAGTACTCCTTCAATTTCAATTCAAAGGTTTCTTATGCACACACTGTTTACTGTGTAACGTGATAAATGGCCGTCAGTAGCGAACGGGAAGCAGAAGCAAGCGGTGTTTTGTGTGAACTATGCAGACTATGGACTAGTTTGACTATTGTCAACCTAAAGGGCAGACGAGGAGAGACAAATCTTCATTGTTTACAGCTTATCGTGGGCGTAGTTTCGTAGCTCTGCATGGCAGGGCTGTGTGTTACCGGCGTTATACGGCCTCCCACCACAGGCCGTATCACGCCGGTAACACACAGCCCTGCCATGCAGAGCTAGTCGTTTCAGTGCTCATGGGTGAAAAAAACAGAAACCAATCTTTGACCTCTTTGACCTCTGTCAGAGGTCGTTGCTGTATTGTTGTCAGTATTATAGTATTTTTTGTTGTGTGAATCTTTCATTCACAAAAAGGGTGAAAGTACTTGGCGACACACTATACGTTCACACAATTTGCGAATATTGTTAATTTTCAAGGCGTAAGTCAAGGGCCATTCCAGGGCTCGAAATTAGCGGTAGTCCCGCGTCCACAGACTACCAACTTTTCCCTGGGGCTACCAAAGTCCATGAAATGGTAGGCCACATGGACTACCAAAGCCAGGTACATGAAATTCAGTCAGTAGGCCTAATTGGCGTGCCATATCCGGTCTCTCACTTTTGGACGAGCTAAATGCAGTCAAACCAAGCTGGGTACAGTAAGGCCAGACTTGAAGTACGTTCAGACTGACGACTTTGCGTCGGCCCAGGTCCCGACCAGGGCCGGGGCCGACGTAAAAAACCAATGTGGACACGCTGAGTCGGCCCTGGGCCGACTC
>LD364682.1:54227-64381 GCA_001465055.1 Ptychodera flava | reverse complement strand
CACTTGCAATTGCATCTCATCTCCCGTTTGTTACAAATCTCTAGGTCATGTAATAACCGGTGACTTTAACATCATTGATAATAAAAAACTCAGGCAGCTGGTCCAGTATGGCCCTAAACATCGTGAGCCACCTAAGTGGAACTTAAATTCTAAGACCATTAAGCTTCAGAGTCTTTTGCAAGGAAATCGGCAGCACTTGAACAAGTTGATGTAGAATGCCTGTAGGACTCGTAAGTGCTCTCCAGGATAGAGTGAAAGCCCGCATTGTACGCATTCGTTCTTCAAGTACAGCCATCAACCCTTGATTAGCCTTCGATGACGCCTGCAGTACGGAAATTCCTAATAGGTGCCTTGAACGATAAATGCGTTGTCGTACCTGCAGACAAAGGCTCTAGCAACTTTTTTGTATGCAAGAGCTATCATATTCAGTGATTAGTGAATAAATTGAAACTTCATTCAGATGAGAGAAATAACACATAACCCGACCTTATGCGAAAAAAATATTTTGCTTAATCGTGCATCCCAGTTGACAGAGTGTAGCATATCCCCAGCTAGTGATAACAATTGGCTGCCAAACCTGTACTGGATTCTCAAGATCCATTGAACCCTTACAAACAATGCTTCCTAGCAGGTGCCAGCAAGTTTACAAAACGTTTATCACATCTATTGACCATTATTTTGACTTTCCCTATTTTGATAACGTTTATGGGACAAGTGGACTAAATCAAAAGTGCATGTTAAAGAATTCGAAAGAATTATTACATACATTACACTGTGCAAAAATCAAGTACACGTCCATCCGTACATGTAAACTACAATACCCCATGATAAACGTACATCAACAATGTCAGTGCTTGTGAAACAAGCCTTCTTTCACATGAATGGCAGTCGTAGATGCCAGTCTTGTATATTATCATCACCAGCAACGAGGGCTTTTTCAGTAACAAGACTGATGCCAAAGATAAATACACTGATCATTTCCTTACCTGCAACACATTCATCAAATTTGAGGGATTGTATTTAGGCAAACTGTGGGCATTCCAATGTGAACAAACTCTGCACCGCTTCGTGCAGTTTTGTTCCTGTATCCATATGAAGCTTAGCACTTGCATCTGATAAAAGAAACTTCACATCTTTGAAAACTTATGCTCCAGTAGCATTTAGTTGATCGTAGCGTGCTACCAAATCTTAGATTATATTTAATTGAAGATCAACACGTAATTTTTTCTCGATTGGCAACTCTGTTTAGTTTTGCTTTCTGCTACGCCGAGCGTATCGAATAGGTTGATGGGTGGCATCATCCCTCAATTTTAAAATTCTGGATTTTTTCTGCAATATGGCAAGTTCTTTTCCTTTAATATTATGATTACATGTCCCTTTTGATTAACTACTCAGAATTGTTAAAATTATGATGAAATATGCAAATTTGTCTTTTTGAAGCTATTTTTTCCTTTTTTTTTTGCAAAAATATCGCTCTCCTTTACTGGTGGTTCGAAGTCTTCTATATTTTGGGAACATGTCCTTTAGAATGACCTTAGTCTAATTTGTACAAGATTGTCATGAAATGTCCAAAATTTTACTTGTCATGGCAATTTTTGTTGTTTTTATTTTTAAAATCTGTAAAAATCTTCAAAACTGCTAATTAAACAGCTTTGCAATTTGGGACAAAGGTCCCTAGGGATAGCCTTTTTCAGATTGTTCAAATTATGTAGAAATATGCATATTTGTATATTTAAGACATTAAAGAAATTTCAGACATTTTTAACACATAAGGGATTATCACAATGTGATATATTCAGCTTATGATATTTTTTTATGTTTTTATGGCATGTTTTGCCATTTTTGGTCAAAATATTGTATCTCAAAAATTATTCGTCTAATAGCTTTGATATATGCTATGCACGTTATCATGATTATCTTAGTTTAATGTGTTCAAATTGTGATAAAATCTTCAATTTTGTATTTTTGCAAGCTATATTCCCATTTTTAGTCACGCCATCCTCAAATGAGCTGTCACAGATTCTCTACATAACACAGCCAGCACTCTCAACCGGTATGTCGTTGTTGTATTCCTGTATTGGCTGGATAGTGTTTAGTTTGTTGCCAGTGGTTGAGACTGCAATTTCCTTCTACAAGTGAATTTTACTCAGGACTGAAATTTCCAGATTCAACAGCACATGCTTGTTGATAAACAAAACAATTAAAGCGCGCCTAATGAAACGAAGTCAAAATTAGTTAATGTGCTTTTAATTTCCGAGTAGTTGTTCGGAATGTCACCTATTTATTTCAGGGTTTATATAACGATATTACAAACCAACAAACTTTTTTGCTTATGAAGCACTTTGTTTGACACGGAAATTCTCACTGCCAAGGTCAAACTTTACCACCTTTCTGCATGTTGTGCCATACTGTGACACTTTGAAAGCTTGACATGTTGTGTTTATTTTAGTTTTAACAACTTTGTACTATGTGCGTCACAGAAGCCTTGGCTAGCCTTATTCAAAATTTACAATTGTCTTCACCAGAGGACATTTATTTGAAAAACCATCTTACAAAAACGTATTATGCATTTTATATTATGTATTTTCAACTCATTAAGACAGACATATTTTGAGCTTTCTTAAAAGATTATTTCGTACATTTTAAACAAGAATATTTAAGTAAAACCTACTTTGTCATTACTGTGTTTATTTCTTTTGAAACGATATGTACAGTGTTTATGAGTACTTTGTCATAAAACCTTGAGAAATGTTTTTCTCGAGGGGCTATGATTTTCTTTTGGTTATGTTTTGATAGGAAGATTTTAACACCATTTGTGTTTTTTGCTCTGACAAACTTTACAAAGTGGCCACGTTAATTTGCCCATTTTACATTGAATGATTGTATTCCACTAAATAAATTCTCGTGTGTGTGTTTATTAGAATAAAATAATTTTAGTGAATATCAGCTGTCTGTTTTGTTATTTCCAGGCTTGAACACTCCCTGAACGCCTAAAATCGAAGGTGTTCATCAAGTGCATATCATGTATTCTAGCCTTATCGTTGAACGGCGTCCATGCGTTCCAAAAGTGTACAGTCCTTTTCAAGCGTAAATGCGTTCAATTTTTGAACTCATTCCACGTGCAACATGTGTTCAGTCTTGGAACACCATGGTGCTCAATATGTCTGATGAACACGTAGTATTCAAAACCTGTACACGTGTGTTCAAAAATTGAATGTTGATTGAACACGTAAATTTCATAATGTCTAGACGCGTTCAAAAATGTGTTACACAAAGGCGTGTAATTGGGGTTCTATCCTTGAACACTCAACTTTACAGTGTGGGAGGTGTCGTGATGGCGGCAGCTATGCCTATAATTTTTTAATGGGTTCCTTTGTTAGTTTTTGGTTAGACTGTAATCATACTGAAGTGCAAAGGCAAAAAAGCCAAACAAAAACAAAACAAAACAAAAAACTTGGAACAAACATTAAAATTTTGATAAAAATTATATATTACATTTCGTTTTCTCATAATATCTGTGCAAGCTGTATTTGATCTAAAAATGAGAAGGTGTTGTGGTCAGTAGTTCCGGTTACAGTGAAAATATTATTCGTATTCCAATTGTGACGAACGGGTTAATATCAGTACTCTTTTAGCAATAGGATAATGCCAATACAGGCATAGCATGTATGATAAAAGTCGTAATGATTTGATTTTCAAAAGATTATATCAAAAGATACAGAAAGAAGAATACTTTATAGCTATCAAAAAGAACAGATACACTTAACACAACAATTCCACACCTTTGTTGTTTGGTCAGAACGTATTTTAATGAGCTTGCGACAGAACGTTTCGCTCAGAAATACAAAGAGTGTAGTAATAAATAAAAGTTATTACTAATAAATTTAACTGTAAACAAGGGAATTGTTTTAGGTTAGTATAGGTGAGTTTGAGACATATGCACTCACATTGCAGTCCGACGCCAAAGGTATGTGTCTTGCGTGCGGATATGCAGGCGAGTTGCTATTTATACTTTCAGGCATTTGACTGTGGGTATGCTTTTGAAACTTATTTGAATATTTGGCAGGTGTTTAAGGAAATGGGTGAAAGTTTCTAAGGTTTCTGGATCAGCAGCGATTCTATTTTCTTCCAGAAAATTTTATATCGATTTCGATATAGATGTACTTTTAGAATTTTTCACGCTCCAACTACTTTGTAGAAAGCTTATTGGATTCAAATAAAAATAAAGAATAATGAATAAAAAAGAACTTATCATATGCTCGATTGAAATATCTTTTGTGTTATTGCTATCAGCATTGGAGTGAGTGGTTAACGGGTTGTACTTTTTTGAAATGGATTATTGAAGCTTAGTCTAAGGGACGTCTTCGACTGACCCAAAAATTGTTTTGAGCAACATTTACATGTAATGAGGTATGTGATGTTCTTGCTCTGAAAACTTATGTTGTTTCAGATTTTATATGTGGTATTATCGGCGGTGCTGGTGAACTACATACATTACATGCCCTGTTCGAGCCACATAGCTTTTCATAGTTGATGTGATGCTAATGTATGTCCAGTTTTAATCTTGCATAACAAATTAGGTTTTTTAGATCTTGGTTCTGTTGCAACTCATGTTTCTCACGTAACAGATACACACACGCACGGACGCACACATACAACACAACACACGTACACTCACTAATATCAATAATTTTACTCCCTTGCAATTTCATGTAAAGTTTTATTGAGAAGTTTGTCGACCAACAGTAACTCAGTAACGAAGTCGTTGAAAGAAATTCTGCGACCTCATATATATTATATTGAGTGTTGCTGTGCAAAACAACTGCGTTTTTGACACATTTATTTAGAAGCCATTTTTAAAACTTTGATGCTCAAAAATAAAAAAAAATACACGCTCTCAGCACTATAGGTTGTAACTTTAACTTGTACGCTTACATACATATGTGCTTATTTTATCCGTATTTAGGGCGAAAAAGCATATATCTGGCCATCTATTTTAAACAAGTTTTCGGAAGCATAAAAATACATATTTGTCGTGAAGATACTGAAAAAGGCTGCTTAGTACTAATTTATTCGTTTGTTTTTTTTTATTTTGATCGTAACATATTACATTACTTACAATATTCTAAAATTGTTTCTTTATTTCTTGAATTAACATCCAGTCACATTTTATAAAAAATATCTCTTTAGTTTCTCAAAACCCAACGTTTTCTGAAAATCAGAAAAAAAGTTCTCGTCTTTTCAATGTTCGTGCAGTTCCAATATATATAAGGATTGATTTCATAAGCTGAGTCATAGTGTTGACATAATATTTCTTAAGCGGAATTTCGAAAAAAAAAACATGTTCGTAGGAAATGTCAATATATGCTGTCTACTTTGACATAATGATTCGTTAGTATAATGACAAATAATCCATCTTCTTTACATATTCACTATTCTAGGACACCACGTCAAGGTTAGCCTCAAAGATCATGCAAAGGTATTCTTGTATGTCATTGTTCTTCCTGTACATACAAAACTGAGCGTCGGAAGATAATGTAATATTCCCCGGTGGATTCCAGTAGATTTCTTTAGACAGGCGCTCAGGACAGTCCTTGAAAACATTGACGGAACAACAACAGATTATAATTAGCTTACTGCAAAGACATTTAAAGCCAGTAGGGTTTGTGTCATGCAGGAAGAGTAAATTTGTAATCGAATTTCAAAATACAGATCATGCAAGTGAATATACTCATTGGAAATGATGCTGGTACATTATGGTCAGTCTGTCTTGATGTAAAATAACAATGACTCCTAGTCTTGAGAATATCACAGGTAACAAGACACGTGTTTGCAGAAGACCCTAATATGGCGTTGATTGGTCTGAATTATGAATTACTATGATTCTCTGTAATTCTGTGTTTAAGAACCGGTTTATCTTTAGAGTCACCTATCTTTATCAAAACATACAAAAATTGAAGTGACGTTTGAAAAAATCATATTATTGTTCCCATGAAGTGCCAATAAACGCAGTTTTTTTAAGGTTATTGATGCTCAATTTTAAGAAGACATAACAATTCTCAAGGATTTAATAATGGCGACACATCGGGGATTTTCGATTGTTTTTTACAGATTAAGAAATGAGCTTCATATCTGAACTGTTATTCGAAATTTACAAATTAACTACGCACTAATGTAAAAATCCAAAACGGCTGGTTTCGGTTTTGATTTTGAAATAAGTTGTTGTTATGATTTTTCAAGAAATAAACCTTAAGCGCCAGCTTAAGATATATAGGTCTGTCAGCTCCTCAGACCTTGCTACAGAGCTTATTGGTCGTATGAGGATTTCCGAATAAAACACGGAACATTTGGCCTACCATGGAAAGTAGTGACATATGCTTATTCAGAAAGTAGATCTTGAGCAGGGATTGAAATAGTGTTGACAAATGAGAAATTTCTTTTGCTCAAATTATGAATGTCAACATACCCAACTATTACTATATTGAGTTAAAATTGCATCACAAAATGTTGTCAAAATGTATTATATATTTTATTTGAATATTTTATTACTATTCCAACATACAAACGAAATTATAGGATGGGGTACCTATAACCAGCTACCCAATCGCGCCCTGAGGAGTAAAGTTCCTTGTTTAGGGCACAGAGAAATAGAAACAAAGACTAGCAACAGGTATTGTACAAGGAGTGAAGCGGTTACATAACCCCTTCATGTTCGCCTCGTCTCAGCCAGCTCTATCTCTACTCTCTATTCAGGAGAATGCTACCCTGAGCCAGTTGATAGTTTCAAGATTTTCGGCAATTTTTAAATTGAATACGTTTGGCAAAGTTCGTTTTGTTGTTGTCATGTTGTGCCGGGCGGAATCGGCGAGCTGGCGAAAACGGGGAAAGTTTTGTGCTTCAGGAACGTGTGTGTTACCATTTTAAAAATTCCTGTCACATCTTAATAAATATATAATGAGTTTGTTTGAACCAAATTTGAAAGTCTTTTATCGATACTGTCAAATTTTACTCAATTGTTTGCGGTCAGACGTATCATCTTTTACATGTTCGTTATGGGAGGACGTGTTTATGAAACTGCTGGCTTGTTATGTTTCGATTGGCGTGAGGCAGTGTTTTTGTCCGAGATGGTATGGTTGCTACGCGACAGGCAGCACGATGTAATCTCGACCTACCTTTTGCATAATCTCGTACAATTATCAACCACGAACGAAGTCTCCAAAAAGTTTAACATCTGAAGTTTACCATGTGAAGCTCATTTTTATACGAAAAGGCTATAGTTTTTCGAGACGACCATAAAATTGCCGTGTTGCTAGCCTATCTTTCTATTTGTCTATGCTTAGGGGCATAATACCGCTCTTGAGTCTCGAACTCCAAATCCCCTGACTGTGAGTCCGTTACGCTTGACCTACCGGATCTCGATCTAACCAGACTCTGATACTGAGACCGGTTCTATAGCCACTATCACACTTTCCTGAAAACGACTAATCTTGATTGGATATGATTATTGGACTAGTTTTGGTGTCAATATTTAGACTTTGCAAAAAACCTCTAATATATACGGATATCTGTTGGATACACAATTCTCATATATATCCTGTAAAACGAAAATCTGATACGCCCTTGCACGGAGCAATTTCAAAGCAACAAAAAAGACCATTTGGCAATTCAACTGATAAGTGATTTACCTGACTAACTCTTTCTCCCTAAATTATGTTCAGAAAGCCCTTTCATCGTTTAAATAGCAAATAAATACTTACTTCCATAGTCAGTTCCCTGCATGCTGTACGTCCCATATTATTACCGTAATGCGTACCGTTGCATTTCAAGCACTCAACGGCAAATTTACCTTCCATCTCTGTTCCCTTTGATTAAGACAACAGAAGATAATTTAGAAAAGAGGATCTGCCAGAGACAATTATATGTTAATAGAATGAAAAAAAAGCAAGTGCACGCCATCACAATGCACTCAATCCATTGAATGCAAGAAGGTATTGAACTCGGGAGTTTCATCCCTTTGTTTATATTTACAATTTATAAAACAGTGGCAATCGAAAGATGTTGTAGGCAAAATGTACTCCTTTGTGTAAAATAACAGTACTCGGCTATTTTTGAAATTACCAAATGAGAAAATATAAAATACTTCATAAGAACGTGTTCATTGGCCCACTTGAGCTCTTGCAAAAAGAAAAACAAACAAAATAAAATAAAACAAAACAAAACGAATAAAGAATGAAGAAAAAATCAAAGAAACAATAAAAACGCACTATCAGAATGATTATTTCTAACTCTGAAAAAGTTATTAAGTCAACCAAAATGACATCATATTGTCGCAGAGATCGTACAAACACGAACAGAGACCACATATTATGAACCCATAAATGACCGATTAAGTACATTATTCGTCGTAGGCAAATCTAAATGACTTAAAGGGTTAAATACTTGACTTGCAATTTAGCCCTTAGGAAGATAAAGTAACATGAAAAAGGGTAACGAAGCAAAGAAACAAACAAAGGTGCTCTGTTGTGAAATATGAATATCGGCGTAGCATTTCTTACTACTCTTCTATGAAGACTAATGTAACCAAGGGAATAGGATGTTTTACATTACCAGGTCCACATTTTCAAGTGCGTCTTCCATCACTTGAACAACTCTGAATGTTTTACTTTTACCAATATATGGTCCGACAACCATGTAGCCCGAATAGGTTTTGATTGAGGTCATATTTTTGATTTTATCGGGCAAGGCCATCAGTTCATCGAAACATTCGACTCCATGCGTTACGACGGCATTCAAAATCGCGTCATTGTACAATTTCTTGACGAGATATGTACAAATCCACGGCTTGAAATGAAATGGCTGATTTGCGATCTCGCCTCCGCTCGCCAAAGAAAAAATCACTGTTACGATAGCAAATGCAAACATCATTTCTGTTCCTAATAAAAAAGATAATATTTTCAATAAGAATGAACACGATTGCCACTAATTTGGGATAATTGGATGGTGAAGTGATGTCGGTTTAATCTGAACTTTTTTTAGCTCATCTGCTTTTCTTTTCAAGTTACATACTTGTCTTTATGAGTAATTTGTAATATTGCAGCAATCAGCTAGAGGGCACCTAACACTTATAAGAAATTTGAAAAATATGTAGATCCAATTATCCCGAATTAGTTCCAATCGTGTTAAAGGCAGAATCGTTTGAATAGTTATCTTTTATATAGCATGTTTAAACGATACCATTCATAGTGAGAGGCGTTTGTAAAATATGGCACTGGGCAAAATGCTTATTATACAACAATATATACACAATATATATACAATATATACAGCAAAATATACAGATTCAGTACACTTGTAAAAAACGTTAAGTATACATATACGTAGACTGATAAAATGCGAAACTACAGTTTATACTTAGTGTACAAAGATCTGCATTACGTATACTCATGATCTGCACATAAATACGCTACGCATATCAACGTATAGAAATGTTCCATATACAAAGATACACGTTGCGTATACAATTAATATTGTGTTCCATATACGTGAATATACTTAGAAATGCTAAGCGCGTATCAAACATTTTGTCTAGTGTCGTAAGCAAGGTATTAATTTTTTGTTACATATTTGCGTATGAATTGCTATAAATAAACGCTGTGCACATTTTGTATAGCAGGCCTTGTTACAACAGATAATGTGGTAACCAATTGAAAACGTAACAAACCTGATAGCGTAGTAAAAAAATAACCGAAAACGTAGAAAATCGACCTGCAACATACTAACGATCCAATAACATATTGATGTTTCTAACCGATAACGTAAAAACAAATTTATCGATAACGTATCAAATCAACTGATAATGTATTTGATGGAGTTATTAATGGGAATAAATTCATAGTGATAGCTCTATCCTCGATCGATCGATCAATCTTTTGATCAATCGATAGATCGATCGATGTGCTGACATATCAATCGATCGATATTTCTATCGAAGTTCGGAAATCTTCACGGTGTAAAAGTGTTCAATACCTGTATGGCAGAACGATTTACGGCCGTATATATATATATATATATATATATATATATATATATATATATATATATATATATATATATATATATATATATATATATATATATATATATATATATATATA
>LD364682.1:12895-24866 GCA_001465055.1 Ptychodera flava | reverse complement strand
CTCTCTCCATAGTTTGCATGGTTTCGTTCTTTGACTTATAGCATTATATTTATTCCGCGTTCATTAACCTTACCTGGTAAAGCATTGTTGTGAGCATTTTGTCGACACCAACTGAGGAATTCTATACATATATGTAACTTTATAACTTAAGGAATTCTTAGGTCTTATGTCATTTATTGACTTATGGAGGAAAAAAGTGAAAACTCAAACCATACTCGCAAACCATGGTTTTAACTTTTTAGCACTACGACGTTAAAAGCATCATGCCTGTAATTAAGGCAGCCATGTTGAACAACGTTATAAAAAATACAGACACGAAGTTTAACACATATATTGGGCAAATGAAGGAAAAAAAATAATAATACGGGGCAAAAAACATGTATTTCTGCTTGTGTTGACCAGCATAAATTATATATATTATAGCTCAAAAATATATTATAGCTCAAAAATATCGTCGATAAAAGTTTGGTCTGCCGTTTCGTTAATAATAATTTCTCTTCTAATCAAAATTTAAAATCTACGTTATTGTCCTTCACTTCATTGATCTAATGCTTTTATTTGTATGTATTTTAGCGGATTAAATTGTATCCTTATTTGATGGTAATTAAGTGTCGAACCTAAATTATTTTAAAAAATGTATCCTAAACCAAGTATGGCCAATTGCACACATGGTATTCCATCTACCAGAGCGATATGATGATGTTTTGGAAAAGTAGATAGCTTTTACTGCCAGGTAATCTATTTAAAAACAAAACACATGATATGAATGATTATACATTAAACAAGCATACATTTGGCTGCGAAAATAAAAAGAAATAATTTGTTATTTTGTTTCTTCATTTGTTTGTTGTATGATAAACGAACGGAAGTTTAACAATATTGTTTCATAAAGAGTTACCAAAAGTAGTCGTCAACTCAAAGCTACTAATGTAGTACTTGTATTTGACGAAAACCTATCAATTTTTAACTATTAAACTTGAATGTACACATTTTGGTGAGCGTTGCTTGCATGTAAACTCAAATCTACTAGTGAAATAATCGCGCTTTGCAAAAATTGTTTGTGATACGAGTTTAGTCAAACCTGACAGGACACTGGTATCCAATGCACTGATAAATCTTACTCTGGCCCGAATATGTTAATATTGACGTTAATGTAGAAGGTGGAGAGCAAATTATGTCTGTGTATCGTTGATTTCATATCAGGAATTCTGAGAGTATGTATCTAACGTTGTAAACAAGAAGAAAATTCCTCGACCTGTACTTACACAGCATGCTTTGTGAAGCAAGATAGTGACTATAAGAAATGCCTGATTTGTTCTCCATTGCTCAGAATCTAGAACCAAACACAACACCTCAGATCAGTAGCGTGTGTTTTTGACATTGCATAAACTTGCTATATATCGGTTGTTATAGGCGTGAATTATGTTCAATATTATCCTACTTTTTTCTCTGTCAGGAGCTGTCTCTAGTTTTGTATTTCTTTTTCATTTATCCTCGCTCTCTCTATTCCACTACTTTCCCTCTTTGTCTGACTCTTAACCTCGATCGTGAATGTCAGTATAATTTATGAGCCATAAACCAGGCACCAGAACATATTTAACATTGGTCATATTACCTAAAATGTTGGTTTGCTACTTCAATTCCAATCGTGAGAAAAACAAAATTTCAGTAATATGACATTAAACTGGTCCATTAATCATTTTCACCCAAGGTAATATATTACCAGGTCCATGGGACTATTGTGATTTACAAATATAAGTAGGACAATCCTGAACCACTGATAGTTAGTGGTGGTTCAGTAAATATATCCCAGTCTGTGCGGATGTCAACATTGGCATACTATTGCGTGAGGCTAGTGGTATACGGATTCATTTCAGTGACAAAGAACCTGCTTTTGAAAGAAGGCCTCATCAAGGTGGTAATGGATGTGAAATATTTGCCTGGTGCCAACTTAAGCAATGTTCATGAACCTCTGACATGCACGAGAAAATGTTATATTTTAGGCTGAAACATTTTGGCCATGTTTGACATTTTTAGTTCACTGCATGACGAAAATATGTCTGAGCATTTCCGCTATGCATGTCTTCTGACTGACAGCGTGACGACAGTGAACATTGTATCAATTTCATTTCAATAACATATCGATCAAAATCCGCCAGAGTGCTGCTCGTGTGTTCAGGTCATCATGTCATGAATATTTACAAAATAACCCGTATATATTATAACATAACACCGTATTCGTTGGTTTCTTGTATCCAAATTAAATCGAAGACATTTTTTTCAGCTTTGGTTATGCTTGTATGAGTCAGCATATTTTGGCGCACTTTTGAAAAGTTTGGCGCCATTATCAGCTGGGAGCGACATCCGAGTGAGCAACTCAGAATTATATCAACTTCCGATAAAATAATAATGATGGATAACGTCCCTACAGGATTATAGTGCAGACTCTGCGCCAATTAACGTCCGCTCTGTGTTATTTTTTCCAACTCACTGCAAGTTTCATCGTCCATATTCCGTAAAATATGGTTTAAAAGACAACAACTTGACAGAAATTTGGTCTGTACAACTCTAGAGACGCTTACTGATTAAAAAGCGTCGATTTCCGATCCTTGTTCTGCATATGTAAACGCCGTCATATTGCCTTTCCATCAAGTGCGGCAATATATTTCAGTGATCTGTACAAATAAAATGCAAGTTTTAAGTTTGTAAAGAAATTCAAAACTCACAAATAATAGGATTTTCTGTTTACAAGTCGATATGTAATTATGCAATTTTTCAACATCATTGGTTCAGTAACGAGGAATTTGAATCGGCAAGAAGTGTGCAACCTTTACGGTGCACTTGATGCCTTCGTTTTCTATGGCCAATCGAGCTTATTGACTACATTGTAAAATTAAAAATACATCTGAAAACAAAAACCGTTGGTTTGACTTTTTCATTTCGCCCGTAGATCTCACAATATTTAAGATTTCGCATCTCATGAAGGTTAACTAAAACTCTATCGTTTTATTTTTTTGGATTTCACTCTAATATTTAATTTATGACGAGATGACGATGGTTTGCGCTGCTGGCCGTGTTTTTAATTATTTAGGCTAATGAATATTATTGCTTGTGTTTCTTTAGAATTCCTCCATGAAAATATTCCCCAAACACCATAATGGAAAGGTTAACTTGTCAGGAAATGGAACCAATAACTTATTTATCAATATTTAGCTGTGCTGCGAGGGAATTCCGCCAAATTTTAAACATTGCACAGAAGGAGGATTTGACTCTCTGTACGCTTAGTCGTCGTATTTATGGCAACAAGTTGTATACACTATTCTTACTTAAAATAGTTGGGGGTTGCTACCGTAGTGTTTTTAGGTATTTGCATTATTATGTGCTGTTTTTCATTTAAGTCAGCGGACAGTACTGTCATTTGAAATTGTGCTAGCTAAAGATGATTACTCGAGCGAAAACTGACCTTCGAAACAAATATGTTGCGCAGACCCAATCAAGCCGTGAGAATCAGATGAAAGACAGTGATGACATTTTAAGCAACTTCCATACCCTATGCATTGCAAAATATCATTTATACTCTAATGTTTGGGTTAAATGGACCTGTCAACGTTGTTTCGATTAGTTTTCCTCAGAAATCGACTATACAACGAATCGTAACAAAGACTCAAATAAACGGAAACCTAAATATATGATCAAGTAATAAACATACCTTATGTGCATGATGTAAATCTGAATAGTTTGGTCTCATTGTAAGAAAATACGTTTGTTTACCTCCTTGTACCTCGTCAACAGGAGCCAACTTCATTTTTTACGAAAGTGTTTTTGGCAGGAAAAAAGGGCATTGATATAAGAGTTACTTCAATGCATATATCATAGGCTGACGGGCAACAGCTTCACCGATGAAAGTTCATTCCTATTTCCGAACAATCTTAATTTCGGTCACAAAACAAGGGACACGGAAATTGAGGTCATTGCACAAAAAGATTACTTTACGAAATGTCAGATACGTCAGTGTTCGATATTTGCTTCACAATGTTCCTTAAGCATGGGCAACATACACAAACGATATTTTGTCAATAAACACAATAGCATTTTTCTGGCGTTAAAAATCAATTCTAAAAATTCAACTTGAAATCTCATCTAGATGTCAAGCGCTAAAAAGTTACCTTTACACTTTAACTAGAAGCGACAAAAGTAAACGTTTGTAGAACTTCAAAACTAAGGGCACGATGCTATGGTATTAAATACAGTTGTTGTCATTAGCATTTTAAACCATAGCTACACCTTAATTACATGCAGATAACAAGTTATATTGCCTTCTTATGATGTAAAATGTAGCATTTGAAGATAATAATATACAGGATTAAACATTGTGAAGAAAACAAAAAGCAAAGAAAGGAACTATCAAACAAATTGTGCCTTTTATATGTGCTGGTTTAACACAACAAAAAATCTCTTGAAACTGTAAACACGATTGGAACAATTTTGGGAAAATTGGATGAGAGTAATTATTAAGAAAATGTAACAAAATCGAAATTTTTACAGCTGAAATTTTACAAAATGATAGAATAGTGTAAAATTTGGAATAGTTTTCTCATCGAACAAAACAACGAAAATACAACGATTTTTGCATACCTCTTTCACTGGATTCATTTTTATGAAAAAAGTTCATTTTTGTGTAAATGTACTAAAGAAACGAGACAAAATGCTTAAAATGTATCTCATTGACGACTTTTGAGTCAGGGCACTTTTGAAATGCCCCTGACTTTTTCGTGAAATTAAGGCTTCAAAAACATTAAATTGAGTCAGGGCACATTTTAAATGACCCTGACTGACAAAAGCTTCATTTTGTTCGAGGAAAAGTGACAAACTGAGATTATTACTAGTGTTTCAGTAATGAAGAAACTTCAGACAAGCTCGCATATTTTCATTCAAATATGAATATTATTCAAAAGTTTTGAACAATATTGCATTAGATACTATCATGCACTAATTCTTACTCATAACATTTCAACAGCATTGTAAATTTTGAATAAAATTTTAAAGATGGTAAGCAAATATGGTGTAAATTAGACAAATTTCTAAAATTTTTGAGAAATTTCGCCAATCCAATTATCCCAATTTAGTTCCAATCGTGTTTGTATTTCCTGGCATCCCTAGACAAGCAAACTTTTGGTTTTAAGACTCCCCTCATTGCGCACTGTAAGCACGGAACATGCTGTCATCGTAAATAAAACCATACCGTACATGCAAAGGCAAAGTTGTATGTTAAGACAACATTCATTTGCTTTAGAAGTTCACACTGCTACACACTTAAAAGTGAGAACTGCCGTAAGTTAACCAACCCCAAGCTTTGTAAATTTGCAATATCAAAAGGCGGTAATTTGGATAAATAATAAAGTATCAAGCTCAAATAAAAAAAATAACCGATATACATGTTTCTACTAGCCTAAGAGAAAAACATAACCTAAGTTCGTATTGGTTGCTTCTTTTAAGCTTCAAATATCTTTGTTTTCATTGGCTGCTTGGGAAGAAATAGTATGTTTCTGCCCATCTGAGCCTGTAAAATAGAATTGCATTCGTAATAACAGGGGAAACTATCGTGTACTGACCACCCTTTGTCTGACAATACGCGAGGGAAGAATAGAAAGCTCTGGTAGGTTTACTGGTGCTTTGTTGCCTTTATTTGCTTAAGTACCTTTATCAGTTGTAATTTCATGAGCTGATCGTTCTTAATAGAATATTGTAGAAGGGTAACAATGATCAATGGGAAAATTTTCTACTACTTTAATAGATACGTTTATTGTTTTATGGAAATCTTTATCACTTAGAAAAAGTACATTTCTGTTTCCATCACAGTACTAGTGATTGCCGTTCACACAAATAATATTCGACCTAGAAAAAGGTATTGAACGTCTTAAATGTCTCTACAGGAACATTCTTGCACAGTATACAAATACATTGAATTGTTACATCAGCACATGTTGTGCAAAATTTACTAGCACGGTTTATACTAACAAATATTTCTTCTTATTTAGAAACTAAAATGATGATTGCCTTTGCAATCGCAATTATTCTTGCTGTCGCAAACGCCGACGACAGTGTCGATCTGCCATTTCATTCCAAGCCGTAGATTTGTTCACATGTCATCAGGAAAGTATACGATGACGCAATTTGGAATGACATCGCAACACATGAAGTCGACTGCTTCGATGAACTCTTTGCCTTGCCCGATAAAATCAAAAACATGACTAAGACCAAGATCGACACGACCTACGTGGCTGTCGGACCATATATTGGTAAAACAAAAACTTTCAGAATCGTTGCCGTGTTGGAAGAAGAACTTTTTAATAAAGACCTGGTAATATTTCACCATCTATTTGCTTGTCACATTTTTACGTTTGTTCTTATGCTATGACTGATTTGACATATCATATGTAACAAAATCTACACCACTATTTTTTTCCTTGTCATGTTACTTTACTTTTTTATGTATAATATCGTACTTTCAACAATGAAGGGATTTTGGTTTACCTGCCAGCTTGTAGCTAATAAAATTAATGGAATAGGATGAGATTTCGGTGATATCAATTTCCGTGCAATATTTCTTTATTGTTACTACCGACACTACGATAACAAGAAAGCAACATTCTGTCATTTTTAGAAATATTTTAAAATTAAAAGGTTTATTGCATGTTCTTTTGTTGGTATTTGAATGTTGAAACGACTCTATAAGCTATAAACTAACGCGGTTATTGTTAAAAATGTTCTCTACTATTGGGGAGTCATTACATTTTTAATATGGCTTATGAACAGACAGAACCTTAGATATGCCAGTACCGGACGAAAAGGTCGGCATTTTTTATTACTTTGTACTCATGGGGTACTTTAACAACCGTTTTGCACTATTTTGACATAGCAATTCATAAACTTTTGAGTTCTCTGAAATTCTTTGAATTTTTGAAGGAATAAAATTTTCTTCTACTTGCAACACGAGGACGTGCGGATTGCGTTCATCTATGTTGTATAAACCTACGGTGCCTAATGTCTAATTTTTACATCGCATTTGTTCTTTCAAAAAATATTCAAAGCATACCTAGCGACATCCTTAGTTGCACCTTAATCTTTTCCGTCGATGAGCTATTCAAGTTCCTACGGTGTTGGAATGTTGGAAAATGTTGGAAAATCTGTTTTAGAGAATGTGTTGTCACCTATCCCGGACGCACATCACGTTCTAGTCACCCGCCATTGTTGCAAAGCTGCAGACGACACTACGGTCACGTGACCGGGCACTTTTCCAAATTTGGTCAGAACTATTTCCCTAGGGAAATAGCTTATCAAAAAATACCCTCTGACGTCACTTTTGTCGATTTGGTGGGGACTAGACGTATCTATTTTCTCGTCACGTGACGTATTCTGGCGAATCGCGACACGGAATTAGCATGTGGCGTGTTATAATAAGGCATATGAGACATCTAACAACATTTTTTGCGAATTCATGAACAAACATTTATTTTATTTATATATTTTTTTATTTATTTTACTTCCTCACTGGCATTCAAAGATAACAAGACTGAACATGACTCCCAAAAAATAATAAAACAACTATACTGCAAGGGAAAACACATACAAAGTCGAGACTGAAAGCCAAAGCCGGTAAATGGTTACGACAAACAGGTGTCGAACACCTCTAGCACTGTCCCACCATACATCAAAAATGGGAAAAAATGAAAGGACAACGACAAAAAGAAAAATGATCATCAAACATTCACATGATAAAAACAGAAAAAAATGTCAGATAAAATCTCACACAGGAGCAAATTACTGTGGATGGCAACTGTGACAGCTGCATGTTGTTATCCATTTACAAGTGTCAGTGAAATTGAAATAAGTTTTAAATTTCTGTTGATAAAATAAGTTTACTATGGATTTAAAAAGAGATGGAAGTGGAACTATAAAATGATTCAAAGTCATCCAAATTTACATCACAAAAACCATTAAATAACTTGTAGAAAAATATTAGATCCGCTATTTCTCTTCTGTATGTTAGAGGCAAAAGGTTAAGATTAAAAAGCCTGTCTTTGTAATCTAAATCCGCGTAGTTAAGGATATACTGAGTAGCCCTTCGTTGAACCCCTTCAAAAGCCTTTATATTATGCTTGGATGTACCCGCCTACAGACAACCACAATATTCTAAGCCACTCCTAATTACGGTTTAATACCAAATCTTACTGGCATTCTGCGGAGATACATTCAGGCTTCTACAATACATACGACATACATGCATAAGAACACTGAAATGTAGGACTTAGAAATAGATGGTAAACCCTCCATTAATTGACATTTTATTAATTAAACGAAACGGCAGATGAAGACCTTTTTGGGCAGTATTTATAACGTATTTATTATTGTCCTAGTACAGGTCAATACAATCAGAAATACATGTTTTGCCCTATATACATTTTTTTCGGCCCTTATTTGCCCTCAATACGGGTAAAACTATGTGCCTGTACTTGTTTTTGATGTAGTTTAAAATGAGTGCCCTTATTATAGGCACAATACTTTGAAGTAGCAGCGCTGGAGTAATGGATTTAAAAGTTTGAGAGCATGATGAAAATTTTCAAGACATTGCTTTCTGCACATATTAATAAATGACATGAGACCTTACAATTCCTCCAATAATTAGTTACATAGATAATATAACGAAATATTTATAATGTTATATTATAAGTCAAAGATCAGAGCCATGCAAACTCTAGTTGAGAGAGAGAGAGAGAGACAGAGAATTAGACAGACAGACAGACAGAAAGACAGACAGACAGACAGACAGACAGAGACAGACACACACAGAGACAGACAGACACACACAGACACAGACAGACAGACAGACATTACTGAAAAAATAACTTAACAGCTGCTTTGAAATAAATCGTTTCTTTACGTAGAGTTCCGTTTTAAACAAAGTTATGTTATTGCGTTTCATTTCGTTTCCGTATTCCTATCTGCATTATGTTACCGTACAGTTGTTGAAATATTAAGAAATTTTCTCTATGACATCAATTCGCACTGATTTGCATATCATGTCAGCAAACACATGTTTCCTTCTAACGTTTACCCTTTATTCACTTTTTCCTCCATTCTTGGTAGTTTGAACCTCCTTGAGGTATTACACACAAGACCAAAAAGATTTCATGATACTCTACCCGAGCTTCATTTGAGACAACTTGAAATATTTGTTTCTTATAATCAAGCATAAAATCAGGGGCTGCATTGAATGTGTATTAACTGAAAATCAAATTCTTTAATCGATATATTTTACTGCCAGCGTTATTTGTAAGGGAAAGTTATACCTATTTTGTATTTCCCGAAAGAACAAGATCTTCAAATCCCCATTTGTCCACAGGATTTACAATGAGCCTACATAAATATCAGATAAGAAACAAATATGCAGAAAAATGACGACCTGTACTACCACAGTCCGACATGAGTCCATGCTTCCCGTTCCATCGTCACATTGAAGCCACGTTTTTCCTTTTTAAAAGGCAACATGAGTTATCCTTATAACCATTCTCATCATTATATCGAGAAATAAATTCGCACTTTTTAACTTTGTAAGTCATATAAATCGTGAACAATGACCAATTCACTCTCAAAGAAGAGCTCTCCGTCTGTCCGTCCGTCCGTCTGTCTGTCTGTCTGTCTGTCTCTTTCTCTCTCTCTCAACTTAACCACTCTTATCATTATATCGTTGAATTTGAACAAAAAACTCAAGTATACGTCGGAAATTTAATGAAGAATAAACATTTGTTGTACAGTAGCAAAACTTTGTCTTGTCAACTAGTTTTTCACAGCTCAAGGAAAAGGTTGTTTATCCATGTGCATTATAACATTGCAAATGAATATTTACAAATAAAGTAAATATCGTCTTTTTGTTTATCTAGGGCCGATATTTTCAAATATTACTCTAGATACACTCGAAGAAAAGTTTGCTTTTGGCATCTACTCTGATTATTAAGTTTGACATTTTTAACTGCAAGAATTTAAACAGAACCGTATTATCCTTGTGCTTTAAAGACAGTTAGTAATGTAACGAAACTCAGTTTTCCTCACATGTAGCTGAAATATAATAATATTAGAATATGTGAAGCACATAATGTCTCTGATGCTTTCCTTTGAGAGCGAATTTGTCATTGTTCACGATTTTTATGACTTACAAAGTTAAAAAAGTGCGAATTTATTTATAGGTTTTACCGAAGAAAATCTTTTCTAACCCGAAGAGGACGCAATATTAGTATAAGCTGTTTATCAAAGAGCTTAAAAATGTAAGTGTAGTTAAATGGTATCTGTACGGGCAGTCACGATGGTCAGTGTAGGACGGAGGGTTAAAACAATTTTGTTTACGATTTAAGAAATTCCCCATCGCTCAACTGTTTCTGTAATAGAGAATTCAATTGTTATATCAAGAGCCATCTAACAGACTCTCAACTCTTCAAAATCATCCAAGTTTAAAAAAAAATGTTTCCAGTCCAATGGTTTTCTTATCAAACAAACACTGTCTTGACCTCGTGTTCCGACAGATTCAGGATTAATGATATATTTAAGCAATAATGCACCCCTCCCGGCCAATAATGGGCGAAAGCTAACCGGCTTTGCCGTAAGGATGTACATCATTGCAATTATATTTATAGTGTTGGCAATACCAGTGAATTTGTAGATGTAGAAAACGAATAAAAATGCAGAGTGTAAACTAAATTTAAAGCCCGTGAGGGAATGATCGGCCCTTAATCTGTATACTGTAAAATTAACGAACGCTCAAAACTGCACTGTACACTCTGTTCATGGTTTGATTTTGAAATAAAAATGATGTAGAAGGAAATGAAAAAATATTGCATCCTTACCGTTTATATTTAACTTGAAACATTAACTTTCAATATCATGTCATTCAAGAAGCTGCAATACGAGGATTGCCAGCAGGCATACAGAAAACGGAAGTTTCATGCATCAACATAAAGGCCTGTTGCAGTGAGCTGCATAGTATCACCTGATCGATACGATCAGTAAATGTCATTCGTAGTCGTAGTACAGCAGTCGATTGCAAACATTATCAACAGAGTTTAAGAATGTTATTCAAATGTTTAAATTTCATTAATAATTGCGTCTCTAAATTTAATTTTCGATGGCTTCTTGAGAAGAGCTATTGTGATTTGGCGAAGGGGAAACGACGTAAAAGGTACAAATGACAAACATACTCCAGGGTGTCTTTCGCGATGTCGAGAACAAGGCAAGGTGAAACCACAGACAAGGGGAAAAATTGATGAATGAAAGTTGTCTCGGATTACAGTCAGTGCATCAGAACTAGGTGGCCGGAATGTTAGATCATCGGAGAGTCTACGGTCGTCATAATTGTTGGGAGTATCTGACCATGGACCTAGTCTTTGAATGGCTCCGTACTAACTTCGGTAGACAATTCCGGTCAAGGTTGATGATAGCTGCCGTTGTTGGCCCGTTTATGGCTGGTTCGAGTAGCCTTTCACGTTTGCCTCGTTCACAGGGCCACTCACATACATAATATGCCATCTTGTCAAACAGAGTACCATCTTGGAGTTTGCAAGCGTACTGAGTTCTGTTTTACCCATAAATCAACGAAGAGAGCCATGCTGTAAACAACGTAGTAGTAGTAGTAGTAGTAGTAGTAGTAGTAGTAGTAGTAGTAGTAGTAGTAGTAGTAGTAGTAATGCAGTGCACTGCATGCAGCGTATCTGGTGGCCGACGTTGACTGCACGTGAGCGCAAGTCGGATAGAGCAGACGAAGTGTTTATTCGTGAGAAATAAAAAAAAATTATAAATTGTACAGTAAAACATTATTATCGATATTGTGCTCCGTTACCAAGATTTATCGTTTTGTGTATAGCATGGTTTATCCAATACTTTCCCTGCCTTTTAAACGCGCAAGTCTTTTTTTTTCTCAAAA
>LD364682.1:0-12840 GCA_001465055.1 Ptychodera flava | reverse complement strand
TCTTGCATGTGAAAAAATAAAAAAAAGTATAAGTGGTGGCCGGGGGTGGTGGTGTGGGGGGGGGGGGGGGGCAATGCTTAATAATCGGATACATTATAAGTAATAATCACAATATATGATGTCACAAAATTCAATGGGATTGACAAAGCTATAATATAATTGTCAGTAAAATTGTCTGGTAAAGTCTTTCATCCTTGTAGGGCCTAAATGTTAAAAACAATGACCTTTGGAGTCGATGATTTTTGGAAATATTAGCGTATTTGCTGTAGGTGTTTTCTGTGTCAAACGAGGATTCAAAAGGTCGCACCATAATAAATTTAGGGGCTGACCTCATGCTAAAATACAATGTCGTTGTCGTACTTCGTAGAACTATCTACGTATTATATGTCAAGTAGAAGCAAATCTGTCTATTTTACTTAGTAATAAGTAAAATATAATTGTGAATTTCCGTAAGCTTTGATCGCAGGAGTTATGAAGTGGAAATAATAACAAAAAATAAATGAAAAGAACATTTTCTACTGTGATATAATGACTAATAATGAAGTATTGTCTCATCATAAAATCCATCTGGCATACATATTTACATTTCTAGTACACAACATCAAGATCGGCGTCGTAGATCATGCAGATATATTCATGTTTGTCTTTTTCCTTCCTGTACATACAAAACTCTGCGTCTGAAGAGGATGTAATGTTCCCTTGTGGATTCCAATATATTTCCCCGGAAAGTTGTTCTGGACACTCCTGCAAATTGTTAATGGGGCAACAGATGAGTAGAGTAAGCTTACTGACTTGAATGAAATTTACTACACACACAAACTGTGTGTTAAAATATCATTTCAATGTAATGTATTTGTTGCGTAGTAAGTATCTCAGGAGACAAGACATCTTATCGGAGGAAGACCTTATCAAGTTGTTAATATGTCTTCTTAATGACATACAAACTGAAGTTCATTGCATTAAGTTTTAATATCAGGTCAATCATAACTGGCCGGCTACATTTTGTATAGTATGAATTTAGTTTCTCTATAAATTAATCTCAAGTAATACTTATTTTTATGTCTTGAAATGTATTCTTATGTCATAACAAAAGGTAGTAATTTCTGACATTCCTAATTTGTCGTGATAAAAAGAAAATTAAATTTGAATTATTGTGCACATGCCTTAAAAAGCAATTTCTTTATTCTAATTGCGTTACTAATACAAAATATATTGAAGATAAAATGATCTTTATGAGATTTTTTGATGTTTGATTTATGCTTTCTTTTGATTATTTGAGATATAGCTACAATTAAGGAACGCTTTTGAGATACAGGATATCCATCTTGTGAAACGGAAGACAAATAGTCATGGTCAGGAAACAAGTTAAAATCAATGCAATGGCGATAAAACTGAAAAGCATTTCAAGTGAATAGACAATTTATCCGACTGGTCATTCTCCCAATAATACATAACTACAATTTATGTTAAAAGGGCAATGGTTTGCTTAATAAGCGCGTACTTACTTCCAAAGTCAGTTCCTTGCATGAGATAACTACAATGTTATCACTGAAGTATTTAACATTGCATTTGGAGCATTCGACTGCAAATTCATTTTTAATCTTTGTTCCCTATAATGAAGAGGATAAAATGTTAGATAGACATTAGAACCTTTTCTCAGGGATCCCTTAAATTTGCATGCACGTTTTTGGCGTGCAAATAGCATTTTTTTTTTCTTTTAAAATTTAAATAATTTCAGAGAGAAAATCGTGTGCTCAACGATGATGTATAATTTCAAGGTTCAAAAATTCCTTTACAAAGAAAGTGATAAACACTCGTGAAAATAACTAGTGAGTAATAAGTTATCAGTCAGGATAAAATATTCGCTCCGTACAGACACAATTTAGCTGCTTTCTGTATTGACGCAATATTTAAACAGTACAATGATTCTTCATGGGTATAGAATTTGTCTTGAAAAGAAAAAAAATCATATTATTTTCTTGCTACGACGTTTTTAAGTATCAACAAAAGTATATACGAAGAACCATATATTTGAAATAATTTAAATCCTTCGTCGTGAAATAATTCTTAAAATGACAGAATAATGCTCTCATGTTGTGGTAGCGCCAGTAGTAATATAAAATAAATATTCTGTGAAAATTTATATCATACAAATCGAATCCTTTGTCATCAGTTTGAAAAAGTACAGAATTCCTTAACAGTTCAATGTACAATATAATACTTGAAACTAGTAAAGTAACAGGATGTTTGTAGGAAAAATCATAAACACAATAGTAATGTTTTCGGCTAAACATGATAAGTCACAACAGTAATAACTGTACCATGAACGTAAACGTGACAAGCAAATAGAATATAGAATATTACCAGGTCAATATTTTGAAGTGCATCTTCCAACACGGCGACGATTCTGAAAGTTTTTGTTTCACCAATATATTGTCCGATAGCCACGTAGGTCGTAGTGGTCTTGGTCTGCGTCATGTTTTTGATTGTATCTGGCAAGGCCAACAATTCATCGAAGCAGTCGACTCCATGTGTAGCGATGCCATTCAAAATTGCGTTATCGTACATTTTTTTGACGGTATGTGTACAAGTCCACGGCTTGGAATGAAGGGGCAGATCGACACTGTCGTCGGCGTTTGCGACAGCAAGAATAATTGCGACGGCGAAGGTAAATCTCATTTTATTTTCTGAATAAGAAGAAAAATGTTGACATTACAAACCATTCCGCTAGATTTTGCACTGCATGTTCTGTAAATAAAAACACTAAAGTAACAATGTAATGTATTTATATACTTCGCAATAATCTTCAGTTGGAGACAATGCGTGTTTCCAGATCTTGAGTGTGAACGGTAATCACCATGGTGGAAAAATGAAGTTACTAATTGTAACACATAAATATTGCATATATATAATATATATATATATATATATATATATATATATATATTTATATATATATATATATATATATATATATATATATATATATATATATTGCAGTATTTCCATTAAGAATGACTTGCTCGTGAAAGTACATGTGATAAAGGTATTGAAGCAAATAAAAGCAGCAAAGCACGTATATACTTACTAGAGTTTTTTCGTCTTGTTCCGAGTACTGTTAGAAAAGAGTGTGTGTAAATAACTGTTTTTCTTGTACCTGTCCCCAGTTTTAACAAATGGAGTGCTATTTTACAGGCTCAAATGGACAGACACATACTGTTTTATCCCAAACAGCCGATAAAATCCTGGTATTTTAAAGTGTCAGGAAGCAACCAATACGAACTTTGGTTATTTTTGCACCTAGGCTACCAGTATTTTTTTATCTTAGCAGTAGCCAGTATCTTTTGATGTTTTATTTTAATTCAAAATGCCGCGTTATAATATCGCAAACGTATGAGGCTTTGGATTGGTTGACTTACGGTTGTTCGCAGTTTTCGGTTTGTAGTAGTGTGAACTGCTAAAGCCAATGAAAATGGTCGAAACATTTATCGCTGCCTTATCCATTTGCGTTAAAGGTTTATTATTTGTTCCTAAAACATCTTGGACGCTTACTGAGCTCTTATGCTGATGTTCTCTTTCCTTACTAATACTGTCGAGGGAGTTTCACAAATAAAGAAGCAGGCTCCCGGTTCACATTGCATACCGCACCTTAAGTATGTTTACCACTTGCTCAATAATTTACGATTACGTTTATTTGATTCTTCATTGGTATTCGTCGTTTAGTTTATTTATAAAGAAAAATTATCTAAACAAAGTTTATAGATGCAGGAAGACAAACAAGTTTGATAAATAAGTGGTATTTTGCGATGCAGAATGGTATGAATGTTGTTAAAACTGCCATAGTGGTTCACCGTCTGATCCTCACGGCATGATAAGGTCTACGTATCATACTTGTTCTGAGTGGCAGTCTACGCTTGAGTAAACATCCTTGGATAGCATACTTTGAAAAGACATAATTCGCTTTATGAAAAAATATTGTTAAACTTGCATTTACTCATCATAAAACAAGCAAACAAATACAGAAACAAATTTACAAAATAAGTTGATACGACAACCTGCGTTTTTCCTGTTTAATCTCTTCATCCATACTCTGTGTTTTGTTTTTTAAACATACTATCTAACAATAGACGCTCCAGTGAAAAGTAATAGCATTTGTGCCTTTGATCATACCTGATATAAGACACATAAATATCTCAGATTCGAGGCTTGAACGTAAAATACAAATACAATACGAGATACATTCAAGCCACTTAAATACTTACAAAATACTTTCACTAGATCAATGGCATGTGCAACTAGAAAAAGGTAAATCCTTGATGAAAGGAGAGTTTATTTATCGAACGAGATGGCAGATTAATCCTATTTGGCAAGTATTTATAACGTATTTATTATAGTCCTTATACAGGTCAATACAAGCGGAAATACATGTATTGCCCCAAAACTTTACATCTCCGCCCTTATTTGCCCTAAATACGGATTAAACTACGTGTCTGCATTTGTTGTTTATGAAGTTTAAAATAATTGCCTTTATTACAGGCATCAAGGTACATGTACTTTAACTTTGCGGTGCTAGGGCTGTGAATTTCAAAATTTAAGAACATGATGAAAATCTTCAAAAATATATTTTCGGGCACAAGTTTGTAATTTGACATGAGACCTTGAATACCTCCAAAAACTAAAATACATACTAGTACATAGATAATTTCTCTGTTTGCTTGGACAAAGGACTCACAATAAAGCTTTACAAACGAAGGTTAGTGAATGAAAATTATGTATAATGACTTTGAGAGAGAGAGAGAGAGAGAGAGAGAGAGAGAGAGAGAGAGAGAGAGAGAGAGGGGAGAGAGAGAGAGAGAAACAACTTCTCAGTAGCTTTGGAATAAATCGATTCGGTTACATAAATTGGGGTAAGGTTTTAAACAAAAGTTATAGTGCTACTTTGTCGGACCGTTTCAGTATTCTTAATTGTAGAATGTTACTATACAGTTGTCAGTTCTTCAAATATTGAAGATTTTTTGCCATAAAATGGATTTACACTGATTTGATCACAACTTCAGCAAAAACACTTTTTCATCTACACGTTTTTCTCGTATTAATTTTGCCCCCATGCTTACCGGTAATAACCCCATTAAAGTAATACGCTACAGGCCTTAAAGATTTCGTGATACTCAACCGAAATCCCTTCGCGAAAAGTGCAATTATTAGGCTGCGCTGCGCTGAGAAACCAAAGTCGTTGAGTAAATCTCTATGCTTTACTGCCTGTATTACCATTAATCGAAAGTAATGTGTATTCTGCATTTAAAAAAAAACAACAAGATCTTCAAATCGTAATTTTTTCATATATTTTGAAAAATAAATATTTCTGTTCAAATTTAGTGAAAGCTGAGAATTACCATCGTTTTGAAAAGGCTGTTATCAATGGACATAATGCACTGGACGTAAATTACAAGGGGTTGGGCCAGAGGGATTGCAGGGTAGTTAGCAAATTTCCTTGTCAATGTTAAGTGGAGGATCGTATTTTTTGAGGGGGGAATGTCAACAATACTACATCAGGGAGCATTTTCAAATTCAAAAGGATCCATATGCTTAGGTACTGGAAATGTCGTATTGAGATTACTTAACTGCAGCACTGAGGCCAATCCTCTGCACTAATACATTTATAATTTGTTGCAGTAAAACTGTAGTAAACCAAGTTTACTGATGTTCAATTACAACTTTTCTGACGGGATGACAGAGATCAAGTGTTAGTAATTTTCTAAGACTGTGCCACATAAGTGTATCATATGCTGTTGGTTTATATTGGCTCGTGGAGTGATAAATTTCCCAAACAAACTAATATTTACAGGTGAGCCGTAATCATTGACTGTGGACTGAATTTCTCAATGTAATTTTAACGAAAACACGACTTGAAACGCTCCTAGTAACTTTCAAGCAAATATGTATATACATTTCCCGGCTTATTCGATATGCAAGAGCATGCCGGTTATTCGGTGATTTTGCACAGATATATTGCCGTCTCTCTTACGAAAAAATCAAGATTACATCAGAAAATAAGGCTTGTTTCTACATTTAAACGCTTTTTTGGCAGGTATCACGAGCTGATAGGTATATAAGATATGTCTAGTCGACAGATAATCACTGATGGCATCAGCGAAAGTTGGCCTCTGTTGGTGACAACTAACTGTTTGACTTACGTATTGATATATGGGGGATGACACATGTCGGGCAAGGTGCGTTTTCTATTGTCGAAACACCTGACAACGTTTTAGTCTTTTTGTCATAGGTACATATATCTTTATTTCATGAAATTGATTTGTTGTGTGTACTTGTGCTTTTTTGTCCATTCTGCGATGTTGCTGCGCTGTTTCTGTCTTTGTTTATATAAATTGACTATGTATTACGAATTTTTACCTAGTGGTAATGGATTTAGGATGGTTACGATTGCAGTTATTTTCTTCATAAACACGTTTGCTGTTTTAGAATATGTTCTAAGCAGGCAATCAGCTTATTCCAAGATTCATATTTCTTTAGTTGTTTAAATAATGGTAACCTACCGATCATATGTAATCTTTGAAGGCGCTGCATGTTAACATTGGCAAAGTATGACAGCATCAATGCATGGCCACTATGTGCATTCATTGACCTTTGACATCAACTGTCGTACTTTTTCAATTATAGACATGTTATCTATTCATTTGTGTGTTGGTTTTGATTTTAATTTTCGGAGTCTATTTTCCCGATAAAAAACTGTCTGAGGTTTTAAGGTAAACCTGGTACAATATGTATCAACAAACACTTATTCTGACTCTAACACTAAAGTTATCCGATTAGTGAACGCATCCGAGTTGTAGGAATTTTTTCGTAGTCTCCTGATTTACTTTTGCAAACAAACACTGTCTTGACCTCATTTGCCGACAGACGCAGATTGAATGTTATCTTTGTCAGTTAGTTTGTCCCGGACTCGTAAAGACCAATATCATGGTATAAGTAAGAGCAATGGCCTTGCTGAAACTCCCATATTAGCTATCAGTGCTATCAATGTCGACCGACGGTTCAATGTTCACATTATAATCAATGCAAACTTTGCTTTCGTTCATTATGGACCGGGAGGGTTACATTATAGCTTAAATAATGACGTACTGTGCCATCATGAAATCTATCCGGCACAAATATGCACAGATCTAAGACACGAAAAACAAAGGCAGCAAAGCACGTGTATACCTTCAAACGCTTTTTAGTCGTCTCTCGCGTATTGTCAGACTAGGAGTGTCTGTTAATGACACTTTTTGTGGCACTTTCCAATTTTCACGAATGCAGTACTATTTTAAAGGCTGAAATGGACAGTAACATATTATATTTCCCTGCAGCCAATAAAAACAAGGGTATTTCAAGCTTCAAGGCGACCTATACGAACTTTGGTTATTTTTGCCCTTAGACTAGCAGTAGCCTGGATATTGGTTATTTTTGTTCTTAGCAGTAGCCAGTATCTTTATTTGGATCAAATTGCCGCGTTTTAATATTGGAAACAGAACCCCCGTAAATTATACATTTTCTGAACGCCTAGACATAGGGAAACATTTTGGTAAACACAGTGTCACCATTCTTTACATAACTATCACGTGACAGGTTATTTGCATAACCTTTCAATCTGTTTCTCTATGTTTTGTCTCAATACTCCAAAACATAAAACTTTCTGGAATGCAAGCTGTTACAACGCTCTTCCAAAGAGTGTCTCAGATGTTTTATATCTTGCTTAGTTTTTTTGAGCACAATTTCAAAGTAATCAATTAGGGTTAAATTCACCGCTCTGAAAGTTTTCTAGCGCAAAAATTGTTTTAGAAGGTTAAACAATTATAAGACACAATTTGAAAGATCGTGATAACAGCTTGCACTCACATTAATTTCAGCTTTATATCTCAAAGTATTGAAAAAAACATAGGGAAAACCGATTTTTGAAAGGTTAAGGAAATTACCTATCACATGATAGTTATGTCAACAATGGTAACACTATGGTAACCAAATTGTTACCCTATATCTAGGCTTTAAGACAATATATACTTTACGGGGGTCTGAGCTTACTAAGCACTTGATAATTGTTATTTTAAAAGGGTCAATTTCTTTTCTTCGAACTTTAACACAACAAAGATCCTTTTTAACATCATTTTCTGGCATCCTTTGACCAGCAACATTTTGGTTAAGAATTACCTTATTGCGCACTGTAAGCGTCGAAGATGTTGTTATCACAATTAACATACCGCACATGCAAAGGCAAAGATCTTTGTCTGGACAACATTCATAGGCTTTAGAAGTCAATACGGCTACAAAATGAAAAGTGCGAACAGCTAAGTCAGTCAGCAAAATGTTCGTAAGTTTGCTTTATCAAAAAGGCGGCAATTTTGATCAAAATAAAGTATCAAATGGCACTGGATACTGCTAAGAACAAAAATAATCAATGTATATGTTTCTTCTAGCCTACTAGAGCAAAAATAACCAAAGATCGTGTTGGTTGCTTCTTTGGAGCTGAAAATACCCTGGTTTTTTATTGGCTGCTGGGGAAGAAATAGTATGTTTCTGTCCATTTGAGCCTGTAAAAGAATACGCATTCGTAAATACTGGGGGAACTGTCGTGTACAGTCTTAGTCTGACAATATACATAGGAAGACTAGAAAGCTCTGGTAGGTATACTGGTGCTTTGCTGCCTTTATTTGCTCCAATACCTTTATCACTTGTAATTTCATGACCAGGTCATTCCTAATAGAAAGTTGTACAAGGGTAACAATAATCAGTAGGAATATTCCTAGTACTAAATAGATAGATATATTGTCTTGTGGCAATATTTATCTGTTAGAATTCGTACTTTCATTTTCCGTAATAATGATGCCGTTCACGCTTATAATATTTGATCGAGAAGATGGTATTATAATAAAGAGCTAGATATCTCTCAAGAAAGTTCTTGCAAAGTGTAAAAATACAATACATTGTTACATAAGCACATGCTATGCAAAATTTACTGCCACGGATTTTAATAACAAATATTTTCTTCTTATTTAGAAAATAAAATGAGATTTACCTTTGCCGTCGCAATTATTCTTGCTGTCGCACACGCCGACGACGGCGTCGATCTGCCATTTCATTCAAAGCCGTGGATTTGTACACACACCGCCAGGAAAGTTTACGATAACGCAATTTGGAATGGCATCGCAACACATAGCGTCGACTGCTTCGATGAATTGGTGGCCTTGCCCGATAAAATCAAAAACATGACCAAGACCAAGACCATTACGACCTACGTGGCCGTCGGACCATATATTGGTAAAACAAAAACTTTCAGAGTCGTCGCCGTGTTGGAAGATGAAGTTGATAATAAAGACCTGGTAATATTTCACAATTTATTTGCTTATCACATTTAAGTTCATGGTAAAGCTTTACTGTTGTGACATATCATATTTAACGAAAGCAGTACCACTATTCAAGTGTTTTTTCCTTGCCAATGTTATGCTACTTTACTCGTTTCTAAACCGTGAAGGGATTTTGATATACCTACCAGTTTGTACATCGCCATATCAATGAACAAGTCATTGACAAGGACACAGTCCCCACTTGTTAAGGGGTACTTTAATTACAAGTCATCTGAGGGGAAAGGGTCATTTTCATTAATTAGGTCTGTGATGAAAAATACTGCGATACAAATGGGGCTTTATGGCCAATAATGAGTTCCATGGTAGTGAAAACATAAAACCACTGTTAGCCACAGTACTAATTACAAAAGGTCATTAAAATTAATCGATTAGTACTTAATCGACAGGATGCTGCCAAACATTTTCGCATCCTATCCAGACACTGACAGATTATCACCAGTACCATATTTCATAAAGTTTGATGAAGTACTTTGGACATTCACCCTAAAAGCAAGAGTCCATTATGTATATGCAAACTAGCAATAAATTGTTATATATAAATGATACCACTAAGTGTCACTGTTTGTATTTACAACACTATGAGATCAAACTCTGTACCAAATTGCATCAAAGTTAACGAGTATTTGTGGATATATCACTCTAATTAGGAAAGTTCATTACATATGCAACTACAAAGTAATTAACTTGACACTGATAAATGTCCTTTTCACTGTTAAAACAATGTGAACTTAACATCTGCATCAAGTTTCATAAAATTTGTTTCAGTATTTCTTGACATATCAGACTAATTACGAAAATTCAATAATTGACATGATACTGCTACATGCCGTTAAACAAATTGATGTGCATATGTATGATATAGGTCAATGTCCTTGTGCCAACTTTGAATGATACTGATGTAAATATGTCTGAGTTATACCTCTGTAAATGGAAAAATCACCACAAACTGGCAACCAGGCAACCATTATATTGCATTGGATTGTGGAACCAATATACATGCATATTTATGACGTGATAGGTCAATGTCCTTGTACCAACTTTGAATAAAATCCGATGATACATGTCTTAGTTATGGCCAAGGACATCAAAAAATTGTTACAAAATGGCAACAAGGCAGCCATATTGCATCGGATTGTGAAACCAATTGACATGCATATTTATGACATGATAGGTCAATGTCCTTGTACCAACTTTGAATAAAATCCGATGATACATGTATGAGTTATGGCTAAGGACATGAAAAATTCTAACAAAATGGCCACAAGGCAGCCATATTGCATCGGGTTGTGAAACCACTTAACACGCACATTTTTGACATAAGTCAATGTCCTTTTACCAACTTTTAATAAAATCCGATGATACATATCTGAGTTACGGCTAAAGATATGAAAAAATTGTAACAAAATGGCCGCAATGCGGCATATTGGATCATATCGTGAAACAAATTGACGTGCGTATGTAAAATATAGGTCAATGTCCTTGTACCAACTTTGAATAAGTTGGTTGACATGTGCCTGGGTTGTTGCTCCGTACATGAAAAATTGTAACAAAATGGCCGCCATGCGGCAATATTGGATCGTATCACAAAACAAATCAATACGGATATGCATGACATAAGTCAATGTCCTTGTACAAACTTTTTAAATAAAATCAGTTGAAACGTGCTTGATTTATGGCTCCGTACATAACAAAAGTGTAACAAAATGGCCGCCATGCAGCCGTATTGGATCATATTGTGAAACAAATTGACATGCATATGTATGATATAAGTCAATGTCCTTGCACCAACTTTGAATAAAATCGGTTGAGATTTGCTAGAGTTAAGGCTCCATACATGAAAAAGAATCGAACAAAATGGCTGCACGGCGACCATATTTGATCGTATCACAAAAAAATAAATGTGCATATGTATGACATATGCAGTAATATTTGTACAAAGTTTGAATGAAATCACTCCAGGCATTTCTGAGATATCTGCGTGAACGGATGGACGGACGGGCGGACGTATGGACATAACCAAACCTCTAAGTGACTATAAAAGATATGATTTCTGTGAAATAAATTTTCATAGAATATTTCTTTCTTCTTACTAACGACACCACCAAAGCAAGAAAGCAACATTTTGTCATTTTTAGAACCAGTTAATGACGAAGGATGTAAGTCATTTCAAACGCTTCATCGCATGCTCTGTTGTTGATATTTGAAACGTTGAAACGACTTAACTACAAACAAACATGGATATTTTAATACCTTTTCTACACTTGTGAAGAATCAATACGTTTTCAATATTGCTTGTGATATGACAGCACCTTAAGTGTGTCAGTAGCAGACGAAAAGGTCGGCATGGTTGATTACTTCGTACCCATTGGGTATTTCAATAGCTGTTTTGCACTATCTTGCTAAAGCAATTCACGAACTATGAAATTGTACATCTTTGAGCATACGATTTTCTCTCTGAAATTATTTAAATGTTAAAACGAATAAAAATTCGTCTGCCATTTGCTTTTCAATGACCCACGAATTCCGTCTAATATGTTTTTTTTTTAATTTACGGTATCGAATGTCTAATGTCTAAATCACATTCTATTGTCTTCATTATAGGGAAAAAAGATAAAAGGTATTTTTGCCGTCGAGTGCTTCAAATGCTATACTGAATATTATGATGATAATATTACAATCGGTTCATGCAAGTAACTGACTAGGGAAGTAAGTGTTCGCATATTAAGCAACCAGTTGCCATTTTAACATAAATAGTAGCTTAAAGTTTGCATTATCGGGAGAAAAGGTGAGGGATAAATCGTTTATTGATTGGAAATGCTCTGCTGCTTTATTGCCATAGCGTTGTTTTGACATTGCTTGCTGCGTGAGAGGATTAGTTTCTCATTTCACAAGATGATATGAGTAACTTGTATCTTGGAGGCGTTCATCAATTGTAGCTATCGGTCAAACCAGTGAAAGAAAGCACAAGTCTAAGTTCACAACTGTTGTGAACGTCATTTTCTCTTAGATATGTTTTCCATTAACAACGTAATTAGAAAGAAATATTTGCGTTTTCTTCGGACATCAGGACACACTGCTTGAAAACCCAATAATACTTACTGTATTAGCATGGATTATTGCCTGTATTTGAGCTGAAGAGTGCATATACAGATGAATACAGTCAATAATCCATTGTTTGTATTCAGCAAGCCTGTATTCACGTGGATTCATGTGTATTCACGTGTATTATTCTATAATACAGTCAACTTATTAGTGTGAATTTATCTGTATTATTGCGTTTTCATGCAGTGACAATAACTCAATAAGGATGTCCGCAATTACAATATTTTGACAATGACGTAAGGTAATTCTACGTTTTTCAGACATAAAATGAGCATTACTGAATTCCTACAGAATATAAATTCACAACATGCTACATGTA
>LD364679.1:122344-135426 GCA_001465055.1 Ptychodera flava | reverse complement strand
CATAATACTTTCAATGAAGTTGCAAACATGTGGCAAAGGTTCAAATTTACACATAACTTCAATATATAATGAAACACGTGAGCATTTACAGTTCATATCTGGTTCTATTTGATGCTTAGAGAGTAAGACTCTCTGCTGGGAGCAATTCCGCCAAGAGGAAACTGTAAGGGAAGTTCTTAGATTAGTTATTCAACCACTGTTTTAAAGATAGCCGCCGACAGAAACAACGTGAGGCTCTGATTGGCTAAAACATCTTATGACCTAAATCGTGTTTCGTATACTATCTGAGTAAAAGAACACAACTTTTGATGCTTTCTGTTTTTCTTTTATTTACAAAACTTTTCCATTCAAAATAATAAATCTGTATGGTTTTTTTACCCTAGATTTTGTTGACAGGGTGAATTGTGGACAGCAGTGACGTCATCAGAAGTCCAGTGATTGAAACCGAAAAACGGCAATTCTATCCTGAGCTCGCTAAATTGATTATCGGCACATTGCGAAATCCGCGGTCTTAATGTTTATACTCAATAACTTGCAAAGAGAAATGGTAAAGGTCGGTTTCCTATGTTAGAAAATGAATGGAAAGTGCATGCAATATGCGTTTGCCCATGCAATGTGCCAAGCGTACGTGACGGGTTCCAACTAACAACCCTATTCAAAATATCGAATTCGTATAACAGCCATTTAAATCGAACAGCCAATATCCATCGACATACAGCCAAGGGAGGCGATTTGAAACCTCTTTTACGATACAGCCAAAACGTTTAGAGAGACAACTTTTAGTGATCAACTTCAAAGGGGCAAAGTTTTCTCAGCAGAAGCGCTCTCACCGTCACGTGTGCAACAAATATCAAAGCCAGACAGCCAACGTAACTTTTTTGAGTTCTTGAACTGTGGCAAGGTCCTACAGTTCTCGCTATTGCTTCCATGGTTCCAAAATAACCTTAGTACTGTTCAGTCGTAAAACCGCTGAGTGCTGCAGACGTATTGTGTTTTGATGTACGGTACACAAGGTGTGCATACTTAACATACCCGGGATTTTCTAGCACATTTCGTTGTTTTCAGAGATTCATTATATCTGCTGACCTTTCATAAAAGTTTTATCTGCGATTGTGTAGGCTGGTTTTCCATGTCTCCAGAAAATATTCTCATCATCCATATACATTCGTTTTGGTACAGAATGGTCCGCCATTCTTTGCAGTTCTGTGGACAACAAAATTATTTCATAGAGAGACGGCCGTTAATATTTTTGTCGTCGTTTTGTCTTGTTAGTTTTAGATATGTGATTAATTTAAAAAAAAACTTACCTTTTGTGGTTCTCAATTGGAATATGAATAGAACATCAATGTTTTTGTGTGTTGTTTCAGATCAAAATGTCGTGGAATACTTGGTTAACGAACGGCAAAATGCTACACCATTTGCCAAGGCCAATCGTAATGGAAACTTATCTGACGATCACATTTGCGAATTCGTTAAATGGTATGCGGGGATAAGGTCTACACAAAAACCCTCACTCAGTTTGGTACTGTTGTGCGACTATTATACCGTATTTCACTCATTCTTAGTTTAATGCCTATGTTTGTTTATAACTTCAATCTCCGCCTCTTAGTCATTATATACAAACTTCACTTGCTTCAGCACTTGCCCCTCTTTCAACTTGTTTCCCGAATTACTAATGTGCGTGCAAGTTCCCTTTGTTTGTGTTTAAGTGTACCCTTTGTTTGTGTTTAAGTGTAGTACAGGTGTGCATTCTCTATCGCGTATCAGGCGATTGGCTTTTTTGCAGCTGTTAGATTGAACATTTAATTTAGCCTCTCCTTTTATATTGCAGAGTTTGAATTTAAGGCAGTTAACATCACCTCGGTAAATTTGATTGTATAGACGTACCTGTTGTACATTGTTTTCGGTGTCAAGATTTCCGTCTTTTGCTGTTTGCAAAACTGGCTATCGTCCCCGAAAGTCAAAATTCGAGGAAAGAGCGCTTTTTTCTGTATGACTTTCTTTCCTTCAAATGTGCAGGTCAACGGACATTGTTCCTTGTGCGATGACGTGGCCTTATATGTACGTATAGAATTGCCGTCGAGAGACCATAGTCTTGTAGACAGCAAATTAGTTTTCAGTGAAACTTAAGAAAGCCTTAAAGTTGTTCATTTTAATGTACCTGCCATGTAATTTCGTTCATTAACGTACAAATTTATTTGCTATGTAATTTTCTTTTGTTTATTCAGAACAATATGCCGTACTTCGTATTCTGTATTGTGTATACTCTCTGTATTGCGTCTGCATGTGTGTGTATCCAGTTTCGAAAGAATTAATTAAAGGAGAGTCAAACGTTATACGCGTGTGACCTATGTAATGTTGACTGGGATAGTGTTTTCTCACATTCCTGACCACTGGGAGTGTGGGATCGACGGTGTTGAAAAAATCGATCCCACACTCTCAGAAACCGTCCAACACGCTGCAGTATTTATTACATGCCTCGAGGTGAATGCAAATCAGTACATTGATTTGAATTCGGATAGTTTTCAATCGGATAGGAACATCCGGGATGTTAGCGGGCCGGCGAACGATGTACTGACCGGTTTCCATGGTTACCCGGGCCAGTGAAGCCTTTCGATGTTTTCGACGTCAAAGTAGACGCTTAACGCTAGATGTAAAATATCCATGCGCGCACTGCTATTTTGACTTTCGTTAAAATCTGTTTGGTGCTGGTCAATAATGGTAAACTTGTTTGAAAATGCCCTTTTTGTAACTAAATTTCATATAGCATTAACTGTGAAGAGGCATGTATTAAAAATATTATTGCCTGAATACATGGGTTTATGTGCCCTTGCAGCAGGAGACAATTTGACCTCCTGGCGTCGGGCAAATTGTCACCTGCTCTCGGCAGTGGAACTCGCCACAGAGTTCGCGTTTAAGTGACACGGAATATTGTAGATGGCCACGAAGTAGGATAGTCGCCTATACAGTGAAACATTCAATGGTTTCGAGTGTGAATTTAACACATTTTGTGGTCATGTGAGGAAAAGAATCTCACACACCAAGGACCTGGGATCAGATTTCTCACACGAGTTAAGGATATTTTGTCTCACTCTCGCCTGCGGCTCACACGAGCCGACAAAATATTCCAAACTCGTGTGAGAAATCTGATCCCAGGCCCTTGGGGTGTAAGATTCTATTATTTAACACCTATGATAGCAGTGTGGACACTTCTTTTGATTCGTTTAACAATCTTTTTACTCAGGTATGCGATCGCTATGCTCCCTTGAAAGTCGGAACAGTTAAAACAAATAGGAAACTTTAAAAATCCTCGGATCACCAAGGCTATAAAGAGATCTGTTAACACCAAGCGTAAATTTTGCGCCCAAGTTATCTGCAGTCACCATGATCCCAGAGCAGTTTCTCGTTTTAAGGTTCCAAGACAAGAAATTGACCATTTTAAACCAGCAATTCTCTAGTGTTTAAGAAGCTCAAAACCCCCGTAAATTGTATATTTTCGGAAAGCCTAGATATAGGGGAACAGTTTGGTTACCATAGTGTCACCATTGTTTACATAACTATCACGTGACAGGTAATTTGCATAACCTTTCAAAAATCGATTTTCCCTATGTTTTGTTTCAATGCTTAGAGATATGCGGCTGAAATTTGTGTGAGTGCAAGCTGTCCTAAGGGTCTTCAAAAGTGTGTCTCAGAATTTTTTTAAACCTTCTAATACAGTTTTTATGCCAGAAAAACTTCAAGAGCAGTGAATTTAAGCGTAGTTGATTTCTTTAAAATTGTGCTCCAAAAAAACTAAGCAAGATATAAAAAATCTGAGACACACTTTGGAAGAGCGTTGTAACAGCTTGCATTCCAGCGAGTTTGAGTCAGATATTTTGAAGCATTGAGACAAAACATAGGGAAAACTGTTTTTGAAAGGTTATGCAAATTACCGTGTCACGTGATAGTTATGTAAACAATGGAGACACTGTGGTTACCAAAATGTTTCCGTATATCACGGTCCCTCGTGCGTATATCTAGGCTTTCAGAAAATGTATACTTTACAGGGGTTCTGACCTTTTAACCGTTAGAGAATTGTTAGATTAAAAAGGTCAAATTTCTTGTCTTGGAACCTTAAAGCGTATAGAAATACCCGCAAGCGTTCTGAGGAATGCAAACAAGAATTACTACACTAATTTATTGAAAATAAATAATCGTAACAATAGATGGAATGTCGTCATGTGTACATATGCCACAGGCTAGGCATACAGTGGATTTCACCTAGGCACCGCAACTCAGCGTATGAGACGGACACATTTCACGTACAAAACAAACGATAAGCTTTGGTATCACGACACAATTCAAAGCCACCGACACCTTGATTAATTACAGTACAGCATGGGACAGCCGCTCTGTCTAGAGTGAGAGATACACCTGACCTACAATGTAACTGTTTTTACGGTTTCGGCTTCAAGCTAAGGGACGGACCATTGGATCTTGGGAGGGGGTGGTCAAAAACAGAAAAAAAAAATTTCAGAGCAGAAAGTTAGGAAAAAAAAATCTTCAAACTAGTTTGCAAAATAAAAAAAAATGAACAAGAAGACAAATGCGTAAAAAAAAATCTGCAAAAGTCTTTAAAATCGTGAACTTATTTTAGATTTTACCGACAGGAAGCAGCTTTCTGTATTTTTAGTACATCCTCAACGCACATTTTTAATTTTAATTTATACATTTAGAGTGACTGTATCCCTTATACTGGAAGTTGTGATTATCTTATCTTTTCAGGACTTTTGTATTCTGATCACTTGAAAATTATAAAATCATAGAGCCTGTTTTCTACTTGTTTCCTGCGTACAAACCAAGCAGGTACACTAGGTAAAACATTGAAACTATTGTATGGTTGTCAAGAAAGAAAGTTATATTTGCCTTTTAAGATCAAGGTAGACAGATGCAGGCCACATCAGGTTCAGTTTTTCACAGCATTTTATTGCAACGACGAATGCAAGAATGGGTGAACAAGTAGAAACATGTCAATAATGATAAAAGAACATATAAAGTCATTATGTATTATTTTGCTTTTAAAAAGGCATTTTCAATTTTTTTTTTCTCAAAAAACAACAGCAACACATTTTTAACATTAAATAATACACTACGTAGAATGCTATCTATCCAACAAATCCCAACACAAAAACACACAAAAGGGTTGAACTTTGAAAGTTTTTCGATAGCAAATACTGAATAAATCTGCATGAATAATCGTTTGTGCGTAGCAAATGCTGAATGACAATTATCTGAAGAATTTTTCCACCACAAAAAAAGAGCATGATTTAAACAAATCTTAAGGGACTTACATAGCAAATTTCAAAGAAATTGGACAAGCCCTTTCAGAGAATACAGATTTTTTTACCATGAATGGCATAAATTGCTCTAAAAAGACAAATATTGAAATTTCACCACATCAATACACATCCAATCATGTTGGACATGCTGCTACAGAGAAATAGATGTTTTGATCAAAAAAGGGCAACAATTGCTCTAAAAACACAAATATGCAAATTTCTCTATATATTTTGCAAACAGCTTCTCAGCTTGTCAAAATCAATTGTAAATCATGAGATATGCATGATGTTTAGTGGAGTGAATGTAGGCATTTCACCACGCAGTAGAAAGGGAAGCCAGGAAACCAAAATAATCAATTTTCAAAACTATAGGAAGCTACTGAGGAGCAAGAAGACCATGTTTCAGAGGAACTTGAGATGTGTAACCTGAAAAAAATACTCCCCAAGTGCCACCAAATAACACCATTTTAATCTCTATTTTTCAAAAGCTCCAATGGCAGGAGGGGACACCCCCTCCTCACCTCCCCTGTTACCGCTTGCGCGGTCGCTTGTGGTGCCTCGCACCACATCTTTGCCCTCTTTATCCTCAGACAACGACGAACTAAAAAAAAGATTATAAATCTGAAAATTTACCCTGAAAAAAAAAATTTGCACAGCTAATCTCAATTGGAAAATTTTTTTTTAGAAATTTACAATAGTAAAAAAAAATTTCACAATTTCATTGTGACCACCCCCCTCCCAAGATCTAATGGTCCATCCCTAAAATGAATTGAAATATCGCATATGTTGCTGCTAAGACAAGTCGAAATACCAGATATTTTGCTGCACAAACACCTCACATTCAAAACGAATAAACAAAATACATACCTCTTATCATACTTTTTAAATATTTATTTTATGAACACAAATAAAGTGAATATAGTGGTGACCATGAGTAAATGCAGTAACATGTACTTCGACTTTCGCTTTGGAATTGGTGAAATAAAGTCAACAGATATCTTTAATCGACGAAAAAACTAAAGCCGCTTACAGATGACGACTTAGTCTGTATTTCGCACGTGAAAATCTACTGTTCACTACTTCACGCAAAGAAGTTTAGAAAACGAAATCAACGGATAATTGAACAAGGTAAGCTTAACTCTGATGAAAGGTCGCAAAACGAGAAAGCAGTTGAAATATATTTCGAAGCAAATTTTTCTTTCTCAAATTTCTGATATGTGGTAGTCTACTCAAAAGTTAAAAGAAAATCAAGAACAGCAAAATATTGCATTGCCTTACGGAATGAACATTTGGGACAATTACTCGCCATTTTTATTGAAATGGAAGAGGGGGTGATGGCGGGCGCGATGGTTGTTGAGTCGGCAAAGGAGGCTGAGTGTAATGTCATTACATGCCGGATGAGAAAATGGATACGAGTGTAAAGGTTGATTCAGAGTCATACTATAGTATCGCCCATAATTCACTATGTACACGCATAGGGATGCATTCGTGCGAGCATAGACTGGTGGGAAGGCAATACATCCTGTTCATAGTAAACACCTAGTGCCTGGTCATGAGGGCTATAGTGCCCGTCTATTACCCCGAGGGGCCGTGTGTTACCAAAAACACATCGCTATTCCCCGAGGCCGTAGGTCGAGGGGTATAGCGATGTGTTTCTGGTAACACACGGCTACGAGAGGTAGGGATACGGTAGACGGGCGCTATAGCCCGAATAAAGACTAGGCTATAGGTGTTTTATAACACACCACATGCTCAATATGTTGTATTGTTATATAGTTTTTAATGTGTTTTGATATTTTGTACCGCAACAATCCATTGTGACAAGTTGACTGGGCGATATTTCCACACCGGTTTCAATTGTACGTGGTACGTACCCTTTCTTTCAAAAAATATTCTAAGCATACCGAGCAACATCCTTAGTTGCACTTTAATCTTTTCCGTCGATGAGCTGTTCAATTTCCTACCTGTTGGAATGTTGGAAAATGTTGGGAAATCTGTTTTAGAGAACGTGTCGTCACCCTATCCCGGACGCACATCACGTTCTAGTCACCCGCCATTGTTGCAAAGCTGCAGACGACACCTACGGTCACGTGACCGGGCACTTTTCCAAATATGGTCAGAACTATTTCCCTAGGGATATAGCTCTTCAAAAAATACCATCTGACATCACTTTTGTCGGTCCGATCGGGACTAGACGTATCTATTTTCTCGTCACGTGACGTATTCTGGCCAATCGCGACACGGAATGAGCATGTGGCGTGTTATAATACATGCTAGATTGACAGTAAGGCCGGGTCTGTTATGAAACATTGCTAAGTTCAGAGTACCGTTCACCACGCTCTCTACTGAATCGAGTTGCGTCGTTTTGTACCAAACCCTTGTTTACATTCGCTGCGGTAATGACATCTGTGCCAGCACATGTTGGTGTACCGAGTGATTTTGACGTCTGCTTGCTTGGAAAAGTAATTCCTTGCGATTCAAGTAATTTCTGTACTCTGTTAGTGTGCTTGGGTCGTTTTTTTCTCCGGTCTGCTTGCGGCTGCCTGGATTATCTATGGCCAAACTTTGCTTATAGTCTCGATGTTTTCTGAAATTTTACCATTGTAATACGCACGAAGAATGGCTATGTCTGCATTTACAATCACTTGTCTGACACGACCATTGAGGAGATATTTATCTGGATTGCTGTTAATAAGAAATGGCTGCACTTTACTTTCGAACGAGTTATATATGGAGTCAGCCACGTTACGTTTTCAATTGAGAGCTGACAGTTCTTTTTTGCTGTTGGTATGCATGTCTATCTCTCCACAGAGTAGAACACTGTCGCATTGATCAGATGGACAGTTTGTCCTCGTGTGTCCCAGCCTTTGCTGCGAAAACGAGCCCTGCCACTCCTTGACGTGTTCTGCTGGTCATGCAAGTCTCGCAAGTTCCCGTTCCTACTTCATTTGCATTCAGATATCAACAAACAACACGTGCGCTGACTAGTATTGCTGTCTCAGCATTGTCGGCTACGTTATGCGAAAGTGAATGAATCGAAAGCAAATTACTTTTAACTTCAAAAATTGTGAATAAAATATGTAATAAGTCTATAAATAAAAGAAATTGTTGAATGACACTAAACTTGTCCAACTATTATCCATCATGCAAATTATGTTAAATTCCCCTGAGAAATTTTACATTATAGATCATGATGTTCTCCATCACATGTAACACAAAATAAATGCAATGATCCTTTTATTTACTATATCGTAATATTAAACAAACTTGGTATAGCTGATGTGTGAAGTTGCCCTTATTTTCCTTTACATCTTTCACATTTTCTGTTCTATGAATCTGCCTTCCAATGCAGACTCGTCTGTAACATTTTGCTCTCTCCTCAAAGACTTCTCCACAGTTCATACATTTGACCTCCATAATGTTTCTGAACTTGAACTGAACCAACACCCTAACTCCTTACTAAATTTCAAATGAAGGACCACTTATTATTATTATATCCTTTATTAATCCAATATAAAAAATTGAAATGTGTTGTGGTGTACACAGTCCAAAAAGAAATATTCCACAATAGATAAAATACAAAGAGATCACACAGATTAAAAAGCACAGTTCCAAATAACAGACAAAGCACTTGTCGATCAACAACAATACAATTTAAATAATTCTAACAGTAGCCATTAATGAGTTTGTTTTTTTGTTTTTTTCACCTGTTAGATAATTGGTTTAGAATTCTCACTGCTGAGTGTACAAAAGTATTTCTAAACCTGTTTGTGCGGCACCTTTACTGAATTGTATCTGGTACCAGACCTCATTTTAGTGAAATTACTATTCAGTTGATGCGTTTTGTCAGACAATATAGTTGTAGATTTGTTTTTCACTGATTTCATATACAAGTCATCAAAACTATACAATTGTACGCCTAGAATATTCCTAGCAGCTTTGATGATACGATTTATCTGAACTCTATTAGAAGAGGAAAGACTACCGCCCCAGCAAGAAATACAATAACAGATGATTGACTCAACCGTTGATCTGTAAAACATATGTTCCCGGATACACCAAATCTATGCAACTTACGCAGAAAATACAATCTTTGCTGACATTTACGGTTTAACATATTCACATGGTCATCCCAAGAAACCATGTTTGTAAGAAGGATCCCAAGATGTCTATAACGGAGGTTGACTGATTTTGTTTTTCCTGAAATCAATTATCATTTCTTTTGTTTTCTTTACATTCAAAAACAAGCTTAAGTTATTATCATCACACCATGTAACCAATCTGTCCACTTCTTGCTTATAGATTGTGTCCTGATCTGCTGTAATGAGGCCAATTAAAGACTTGTCGTCAGTAAATTTGTAAAGCTTATCATTACTGTCCGCATGTATGGGGGTACAATCAGATGTAAATATGGTAAATAATGGCGGTGATATAACCGAGCCGTGAGGCGAGCCGGTATTTGTCAATCGCACATGCGATCGTATTGAATTTACCTTGACAAACTGTGGCCTCCCAACCAAAAAATCTGCAACCCAATAAATTAACTGCCTGTTTACTGGCATATTTTTCAATTTTCTGATTAATAAGTTTGGTGAAATAGTATTAAATGCATTTGAGAAGTCCACAAATAAAATTCGAACAGATGCATTGGAAGTATCAAGTATCAACAAAAGACTCTTTCATAATATGCATGTCAAGCCCCTCCCCTTCCAAATTAAAAAAAATGAAATATAAAAAAGTGCAAAAACACAACTCATTCCCAATTTCTTTTCTTTTATTTCCTTTTATTTACAATATTTACATTTCCGAGGTTTTTTTTTTTGCGAAAATACGCACAACGTTGCCGACAATGCGAAGTGTGAAAGACGATGGTCGAGCGCACGTGTTGTCTGTTTACGTCTGAATGCAAATAAACTAGAACGGGAACGTGCGAGACTTGCATGACGTCATGGGTCATGCAGCTAAAATTCAAGATGGCGGTGACTTCAAGGCGATCGCCGGTTACAGTTGGAAAAACCCGTTAAAAGTAGGTAAACTTGAGGAATACCAAGACATCTTCCGATGGATAGATGCTAAATGGACTTTGGACCAAGTCTATGGAAATTATTTCTGTAAAGATCGAAAATTGGCGTTCAAATTCGCGCCGTTCGAAATTCCGTGCGCATCGGCATAGTGCATGTGTAATACTATCCTGTGCGATATTTCAGTTCTTCACATCGCAGCCCCCACTCCCAGCAGAACACGTCAAGGAGTGGCAGGGCTCGTTTTCGCAGCAAGGGTCAAGCAGCTTTAAATTCAAGATGGCGGTTATTTCAAGGCGATCGTCGGTCTTGCTGCGAAAAATCCATTAGGAGGAGAGAAAAATTACAAATACCGAGTAATTATTGAGCGGGTAGGTTATATGAACACCGGACAAGGTCCTTTTTGAAAAGTTATGTCACATTTGTGTCTTTGAAAATTTCTGGCGAAGGCCGTATCCTGTGCGATATTTGCGTATTACACATCGTAGCCCTACCACTCCAATGACCAAGCTACCCGAGTGGCAGAGGCTACGGATTCGCAGCAATCCTAGCCTCTGATGACAGTTTCTGCACAACTTTTTGGACGTATCCCTGAATACTTTGGGATTATATGCAGTTTCCATTTCTCGGTATCTCTCCGTTAGTTGCTGTACCTCTGCAGTTTTCACATCGACCTCTCGTTCTTTCCTTTCTACTCTTGAATCTGGCGGCTCTGTTAGTAGTCAAGGGAACGTCTAAAACAAGAAGAAGCACCGCTTGGAGTTGTCCAAACGTTATCACGGCTTACATGTATAGCTGGTGATGTCCCCTCACCAATCTTGACGTTGACAACTGGGATGTTGCTCCCGCAAAAACGTTGAGATCTGCCAAAACTGCGGTGGTTGTTTACATCAACATAGGTGCCCCCTCAGGACGCCCAGTCGGTTCAAATAATTCACCTCCTGTTTCAGCATGCCACAGAAATAATCAAAATCCATCAAACACAATTCGTCATATCCAACCTCGACGACAGTGCAACGCTGTTGGCTGTGATAATTGTAGTGTACTTTTATGTCAATCTGCCAAATTCAGACGTCACAACAACGTGTTGGCGGTCAACTACGTCGGAAGTCTCATTCAAAATCCCGTGCCCGCGAAAACCCGACAAAGTGTAGGGCGCCACCAGCGGCAGTACTAAAAATATTTGTAATGCGGAAGTAAGAATTTGCCGCGATCCAAAAAAAAAAAAATTTCCAAATACGCCAAAGTAGAAGCGGCGATTCCGATGAACAATTTATTTTTTCTTCCTGGCCTTATCAACGACTTGCTCTTGACAAAATGGAATTCTCCGGGCTGCAACTGAATTACACCGGGACAGTGTTTAGAATTTTTCAGATCAGTAGGCTAGCTAGCCTATGTAATGTGGTCATGGCGACAGTGAACTCCACAGTGTTAATGTTGTCTCTACGTTCGATTTTCAAATTTATATGGATGCTATAACGATAGGACATCACTAAATATGGATTTTGTTTTGCGTACGCTAGTCCGTAATTCACATTTTATTTTTAGCTTTCATCGTCGTCCGCAGTGATATAAGCTTATACGTAGACTTCGTTTCTTGCGTTGACAACAGATATTTGAGGTTCAGGTCAGATCTCGAATTAGACGTATTTGGGCCCAGTGTGTTTCATTCCTTTAAAGGTTAAAGTAGCGTATTAACGTTTCATTCCACAGAGTTGAGAGCAGAAGCAAACGTAGCCCGTTGAATTATAGTCACTTTGTTCGTGCTCAAAAAATAAACGTGTTTTGTGCAATATCTTTAATTTTGAGGTGCATTGCAGCAAAATGTGAGGCCTTATTTAGTTTCTATTGAGAAAACCTTCAGCTCTTCAACTCTTAGCTGAAACTGTAAAACCAGTTACATTGTAGATCAAGTGTATCTCTCAGTCTAGACAGAGCGGCTGTCCTATCATGTCCATGCTGTACTGTAATTAATCAAGGAGTCGGTGGCTTTCAAAATGTGTCGTGATACCCAAGCTTATCGTTTGTGTTGTACGTGAAATGTGTCTGTCTCACACACTGAGTTGCGGTGCCTAGGTGAAATCCACTGTATGTACACATGTCTATGGGGCGCGTAGACGCAGAGCGGAATAGACCACAGGTGACTCTGGTCAAAATATGTTCGATACCATTGACCTCAAGTGTAGGCGAGGGCCGGTTTTCTCACCAAGCAAGTCATTAACGGCATCTAGTCACTTCGACCCCAAGCCGTTTTAACCCCATCAGCCCTGTCACGTAGACAACTCCACCTTAGTCACCTCCCTCATACTTTTTCTTCGGAATGCATCAGAGTATATTTATCGGTTTGTTTCTTTTTGGACTATTACAGAAACCAAATTATGAGAGTAGTATACATTGCAATATTTAAAGAAGACAGAAATTTCGGGCAACGCACCCTTTACGTTAATGGCGACGACTGAGACCGAATTAATTTCGGAAACGTTCTCAGAATATCAATTGTAAAATATTTTACGAGCTGGCCAGATGAAACAGGTCAAACCAAATACTGCAGAAATAGTAAAGTTTTAAACGCTAACTGTCATGCCGATCGTTAGTTAGTGGAGTCAAAGCGTAGCGGTACTTTACCTGTCTTTACACGGCTCTTAGGTGGGAGCAGGGATCGAAGGTTGATGATATCGTGGTCGCTAAAAGCACAGTCGATGTCCCCGGTACTCATTCCGGGTCATTTCCAAAATTGGCAACT